>BQNB010131575.1:7686-18762 GCA_026074375.1 Tanacetum coccineum
AATAATAATAATAATAATAATAATAATAATAATAATAATAATAAGTGAATTTATAAGAGTAAAAAAATAATAATAATAATAATAAAAGTTTATTATAATAATAATAATTTGAGGGTAATTTTGTCATTTTCCGTCTTCAAACTTGCATTTAACAGTCAAACTAACGGAAATGATGGTCAAGGGACCAAACCCGATACGGGTCGAAACCACGGGGAGAAGATCCGAGAAAAAAAAAATTAAGGACTATTTCCGTTAAACCCGACATACCACATGGACCATTTATGCAATTAACTCTTAAGTTTATGTTTTTGAAGATTTTTTCAGTCATGACCCATTCATTGTAACTGCAAAAATGAGACATAGAAACAAAATAACATTAGAACTTTTTGGTCAATCAGAAGCAGCTGCTTCCAAGACATATCAAAGGAAAACTAGAACACATGACGTAAAGAATATATTATTAACTCAGCAACCTCATGTTAAACTCACCTTCAATCCATGAATTCCATTGCAATGATTCCAAACCGATCTGCAAATTCGTGATTAGTAAGGTAAACCCAACTACAAATATTGGAAAAAAATCAAGTTTCATGTTGCAGCTTTGAGTTAACTAACCTGGTAATTTTCAAACTTAAGTTTTTGCAAGATTTTTATTGTAACTGCAAAAAGAACATCTGAAATTTGTATTGAGATATTATAAAGGGGTGTTTGGATTTGCGGCTTTGTGCTTTGGATTTGACTTTCTATTTATTGACAGGATCTTAGACAACCTACCAATGATTGTTCGGTTGTTCCCATGAAAAAATTGGAAAGGAATTCACCTGTTATGTATCAGTCGATTATCCATTTTAGTGTTTTTTCTAATTTGTGGTTATGTGCGGACTAAGGGAGAAAAATATTGTATCAACAATCATTTGACATTCACAGTCAAAGGACACCCAAATAGACTCTAAAAGGATTGTTGGATTTGAAGTTAATGCTTTCAGGTAATGTCACGTATTCATCAGTTTAGGGCATCACTGAGGATTATATTGTGTTAAGTCGCTCAAACCTCAAAGTGCGTCCAATATGGATAAAGACGTTCTAAATCATTTTATTAGAAATAGATATTGTTTTAAAAGATTAGTGGAAAAATTGGCAACGAACTTTGGCTGGATAACCTGATTTCTGATTTTGTTGTAACCACCTTTATTTTTACCATATCAAGGCTCAATCTTACGATAAAAATTTATTAAAAGTACTCTGGCCCTTTTAAAAATGATGACCATGTATATGACCTGTTCATAACCTTGACCAGTTGGTCATTTTTCTGAAATTGGCTGGAAATTAGTTGGCTTAGAAGATTTTCTAAAAATAATGAGATTCTACAGCTTGTGCGAATTTGTTACCCGTAACAAAGGTTAGACTAAACTTTGAAACCATTTCTACTCAATTTACTCTTATTATCATATAGGAGTAATATTTTTGGTCATAGAAAAATGGTTATCATAATAGTAGAAAATTACTGTCAACATGCATATAAGAAGTGAACAAAACATCAATATAAACCATGCTTGAATCTTTGAAAAGCCCACCTGCTGATTCAGTTTAAATGCAATTTGAGCATCATTTTATACTCGGACAGCTTCATTATAACACCGGTATCCTAAAATCGAGTTTTTGTAGAATAAGTAAGACATCTCAAGATATAAAAAATGGTCAAACGGGTAAAAGATATAAAAATTGCATTATTGTAGGCTCACGTTAGGATTGGATGCTATTACTATCGCTTTAGTTTACACTTTTAATGGAAAGGGAACTGACCTTTTTGGGGCTGCTATTAGGATGTGGTCTTGGAAATATGGTACTACCTATTTAGCCATGTCTGGAATGTTACTTATTTGGTTATTTTTATAGCCGGTTTGTACCTATTGAATTTATATAAGTGCATTTTAATCAAAAGTAGTGCTTTATCAGAACTGGGAAGTTTTGAAATCATAATTTGAATCCATCCTAAAGGTATATCTCATGCACTCACTGATACTAATATTTGTTTATGTATCCTATGAACTTGCAGGTATCCAATTCTAGAGTTGGGTCCATGTTCCTTGCAGACAACTTATTCTGCACCTATTCTTGAAAGTATGAAGGTAAATATACATACTAACATAAATAAATTCCTATCAGGAAAGCTAATGTTATCTATTTATTGTGGTTTTGATATAGTAGTGAGTAGTCAAAGCTTTTAAACCACAAATCATATTGTGAGTTATGTTTTTCATGATTTAGAACTAAAAAGTAGGTCTGTTATCACTAAGTGAACACAAATAGTCTCACGTCAACCTGAAAAGGAGCCAAAACTAAACTGGTCTTTATTCACACCATAAATACGGTCTCCACCCAAACTATTTTAACCCAATCCATCTGCCACATTTTGAACCTATTGTACATTAGCCTGTAGCCCACCACATTTTATAAATGTTTAGGTTATCTATTATAATCCTTTTTTCATGCTGCATTATCTAACAAATGAGTATTGTTGTTTGCATCATCATGTAAAAGGAATAAAGAAGAGGATTGAAGATCTGATTAACCGGGAACATCTCGAAAGAGATAAAGATAAAGCAAACTCCATTTGTGATTCGGTTTGTTCATACATTTCTGGTTAATGATACCTCTGCAACTGCTATTGTATTAGACACAAAGCGTTGTCTTCGTTATGTGCATTTCCATCTGCATTCATCTTAGGTAACCTTTCTTTATGGGTTTGGAAAGTGGAAAACATTTATTTTGGTGTATTTTCTCGAGCTTTTTGTATTGATAGTTTATGTGTTAATCATGTTTATGAAACAATATTGTTTAGAATGTTGTATGCAATGGCGGATCTTGAACATTTTTTTAAGGGGGCCAGATTATTTTTAGCATACCAAAATAAATAAGTGGACAATAACTTTTAGACGGAAAGAGTAATTTTTACACTACTCGTCACGAACTTGGAGGGGGGGGGCAGGACCCTCCGTTGCCTCCACTAAAATCCGCCACTGGTTGTATGCATCAAAATCAGTGTTGTAAATATCGGCCTTGGCGGCCGATATATCACTGATATATCGCGTATCGGGTGTCAACCCATACGTTTTTTCACTAATCGGACAAAAAAATCGGTTTTGGTCAATATCGGTCAAAGTCTGTCAAAATCGGTGCTTGGCAGTCAAAATCGGCCGCCTAGGTCAACTGCGGTCAACAGATCAGCAGATTTTTTATGGATGATTTTCTGGTTTTTGTGGTGTTTTCATATGAAGAAGTTGCAAAAATGGAGGGAGAAGATGAAGGAGAAGAAGGGGGGGTATTTATGTGTGATGATTTATAAATGGGAGGTGATTTGCACACTTTTTGTTTTGATTGGGACACTCAAAATCATAGTGACTTGACATTTATACCCTTCTAAGATCGAATATGAGTAAAAGTGATCTAAAGGTAAAAATGTCAAATCACCATATTTTTTAGTGTCCCAATCAAAACAAGGAGTGTGCAAATCACTTCCATTTATAAATGGGTCAACATATGGCTGTTGCAGGGTTTATGAAGAAGAAGAAGTGGTGTTTTATCACTAAGAAGAAGAAGTGGTTGTTGTAGGCGTATGTATAAAAGAGTAGGTTAAATTTATGGTAAATGTGTATTGGGCTAAAGTTTTTATGTGCTTGGGCCCTTAATTTTCATAGAAAGACTATATTAAGCATAAAATATCATTTGTTTAGCCCACTAACTGGCCCAACATAAAATTAAGCGGGCTTTAGTTAAAACTTAACCAAAATTACACATAATATAAATTTCTATTAACATATATATAACTAAAAAATATAAAAAGGACTAATAAATTTTATAAAAATATGTAAATTATTATTTTTTAAATAAATTCCTTTATAATTAACGGTCTCCGCCGAGAAACCGATAAATCGCCGCCAAGACCGATTTATCGCTTAAAGGTAGTCGACCGCCGAGCGATATTTACAACCCTGATCAAAATAGACTTAGGCTTATGGGTTTTGAGGTTTGTATGCACTCAAATAGACTATCAGTGACTTTTAACCATTTGGATATCATTACCTTCAAAACCCATTTTCTTACTGCTACTTTTTATTTAAAAATTCCTGTTTTAGATGCCTAAGTTGACTTTAAACGTAGAAATGTGTATCTCATTTAGGAATGCTTCTTTAAACAACTACTCAATACACTTAGAGCATGAATTTGTTAGGTTGCGCTTTGTACATTTAGTTTTTTAACGCATCTTCATTTATATACTTTCTTTTATGATCGAAGTGGCGAAAGAAAACAGTTATAGTATCTGTGTGGCTTTGTACATTTAGTGGTTTAAGTCATATATATTCAGTTCAAATAGTGTTTGGGTATTGTTAAAATGATTATGATCAGCTAAGGTTTTGGAGTCATAATAATCATCTAAAGAATATATGCAATAAAACTGAATCTGATTAGTTATAGCCATATAAATTGCCCTCAATTATGTTAGGAAACAAGCCATAAAGGGTCAAAGAAAGTGACGTACCACGCTTTTGCATTCTGGGTCGATTGTGGATTATTTTGGAACTCCCGCTGGAACACTTACGGCAGCTAATCCAGCTGATACGTTGCCGTTGAACTATGATCATGTGTTTATTCTTGATTTTGTTCTATCGACATTTTCTTTCTTTCTTAATGGAGAATGAGGGTTGTCAAGAATTTTTGCTTCAAAATCTTCAATTGCAGGTAATATTCGTCCCACTTTTTGCTTATTCTTTTTTTAGATTTTGTAAATTCTTTGCCAAAATGGAAAGTCAACTAACATAAATGAGCTTAAGTCTACTAAATCTGATACACTAAATGAGAGTGTAAAATAGCCTTAACAAGTGTAAAATGAGCTATTGAACAATTGATTAAAAGTTTAAATAAAATGAGAGATTGATGCATATCTTTTAAATTTAAACTTCCTTTGGATATCTTGTAAAAGTTTGAAAAACTCAGCTCTTGGATATCTTTTAAATTCATTTTTAAAATTTTATTTTCATTTACATGATGCAAATTTATTTTCATTTACATGATGCATGTCATGTGATCGATGAGTCATCATACTATGTTCCAGATTAGATAGGTTTAAATGTGTTTCCTTAGGTTGATGAGTGATCGTAATGATATCATAATAAGAGACATACTCGACATGAAGTACTAATGAAGTCTTGAACTATATCTTACCTAGTATAGAGAGTTTTTTGATATGATCACCAAGAAGAAGTTCAGCAAGATTCTCATCATTGTCAACTATTTTATTCAAGTGAATAAGGCAGCTGAGTTTTTGTAGAAGCCAATTTGTTCACTTTTACCCTCTGATTATCCCCCTAAAACACAAAATATAATTATTTATACACTGTTATTATCAATGTTGCAAAAAGCGCTAGGCGCTAGTCGGGCGATCGACCACCTTTGAGGCGGAATAAGCCTAGGCGGCGGATTGACATTTTATGTATTTTTATTATTATTTTTAATATTTATGTGATATAAAATCTGCAAAATTTATATATTTTTAATAATTTATTAATGTTTTTATCATTTTTAATAATTTGATTAATGTTTTTATTATTTTTAATTATATATATTATGCATATGTTTTAAAATTTACATTATATTTGTCTTTCTATTAAGTTATGATATACTTTTATTAAAGCCCACTTTGATATTTGTTAGGCCCACTAAGAATTAGGTTTTACATTATATTTATGATACGGCAGTCACCACTCTCTTCTTTTTGCCTCTCTTCTTCTCTTTTTTAACTGCCACATATTCTTAAAAAATTAAAACCTATTAGAGCACACGGTACGGGGGACTTTTTTTTGCGTTTTCGACGAAATGCCACAACCACAACAGAAGTGGCATTTTCGTATCTGGTGCCTACATCCCCAGCCCAATTGGTCTCAGAAAACCCCACACGACAGCGACCGTACCATGCCTTGTGTTTTCTCGTTTTTCTAGGGGTTTCACATTTTTATTTATTTACTCATTTTATCCATGAACTAGTGTATGTGTGTGTTGCATTGTATGTGTGTGAGAGGTGCAGGTGAAGAAGGTGAAATGGGGGGAAGAAGAAGGGTAATGGGGAGTTGGTGAGTTTTGTTTTTTATGGATGGAAAATGAAGCAAGATAAGAATGGTGTTCCAATGAAGCAATATAAAAGAAGCAAAGATAAGTAGCATTCGGCAGAAATTATGGATGGGTTTTGTTTTTTAATAATTTGTTATTTTTTAATAAATGAAAAAATAAAAAAAAGTGGGGTCCCCATAACACTAGAAATTTTGGTGTTAATCAGGAAAGGCGTTTTTGGTGTTATAGGGTATTTTGGTGTTATATGGTATTTTAGTGTTATGAGAAAAAGTGGTAATGTAACACTACTTTTTCCATGACTTTAGCACGATGACAACACCATACCTTGTGCTCTTAGAGTAATGAAAAAGGCAGCAGAACCATAATGCATTAAATATGCCTAGTTGCCCTTATAAATGATAAATTAAAGAAATCAAAGCAAAAAAACGCACAAACACTACACAAGTTTATCTCTACCAATACACTGTCACAAACTCACAGCCCTAATCCTCAATAATTTCAACCGAATAAAAAAACACATAATAAATTTAGAAATAAAACTCACAAAACACAAGCATTAAACATGAAACATCAATCAATTTCTAATCGAGTTCAGAAATTAAAAGAGGGGTTTTATTTGACACAAGAACCTTTGAATCTTTGATTAGTGTTATTTTGAGTTCGAAAATTAAAAGAGGGTGCTCCTAATTTGAAGATGCATGTTGTAAAAAGGTTAGTTGTGTGAAAAAAAGGCGTGGATATGAAAAGAAAACCCTAGATCTGAAAATTAAAAATTGTTGGCCGGTTTTTTTCATTGACCGACCCGACCGCCTAGCCGCCCCGATTTAACCCGCCTAGGCGGTTCGTTGACCGCCTTTTGACCAAAACACTTTAATTTGGTGTAAATCGGGGCGGAAGGGCACCAACTAGCGCTTAGGCGCCGCCTAGGCCGCTTTTTACAACACCGACCCTATTTATAATAATAACTTGTTCACCGATCCTATAGTAACTTCAAAATTGATGAAATCGAAAATGAAGAACCAGTCTATTAAACTCGATAATCAAATAAATACAAAGGAGATGAATACCGTGATCTAAAAGTTATTTACAAGCAAAAAACCGTAAAAAACAATTATACCACAAAATTAATACACACCCCAAAAAGATTGTTATGACAATTTTCGGTATAGGAGGCCCATTAAAAAAAATTATATAACACTTACACATACCCTAACCCTAACACAGATAAAACACCTCTCTTATCTTGTTTTACTTAGTCACAGATCCATATGGTAGGGTGTTTTGGAGGCTCTTCGTAGAAGTCTGGTTTTCCCACTCGACGAATGTATTACGAATTTGTAGATAGGTTTGGAATCATCGTCATGGAATTCATGGATGGAAGGTGAGTTTAACATGAGGTTGCTGAGTTAATAATATATTCTTTACGTCATGTGTTCTAGTTTTCCTTTGATATATCTCGGAAGCTTCTCATTTTGTTTATATGTCTTAACATTTTTGCAGTTACAATCAGGACAATCGAGCCATGACTGAAAAAATCTTAGCAAAGCTAGCTTTGCAACATGATTTCCAACATTCTTAGTTGGGGTCTCCTTACTAATACTATGCGGTTTGGGTTTTTCAGACCTTACATGCAATGTAATCCAACCTTTTATTTTCCTTAAGGATTAACCTCTTCATATTTCCTTGAACTATTTCTACGGGAAATACCAAAGTTGCTTTCCTTGTGAAATTGGTGTCAACGTGCTGTCGCAAAGCGGATCCAGCTTCGATTTGAACGTTTATTGCATGCAAGGATTTTACATTGAAGCGAGCAGGTGTAGTTTCTTTCCAAGCATACTGCACAGGTTTTTTCCTTCATATTTTTGGTTGCTTTTAATCATACCTTATATTTTACTTTATCTAAATTTAGTTACTTTTTAGATAAGTTCCAAGTGCTTTTTTGTTTTCTAAATGTATTTTGAAGAGTATTTTTTAAGTTTGTTAGGTGTTTTGTTTGTTTTCTAAACCTGTGTATCTTGCCTAAGGAAACACATCAACCTATCTAATCTACAACATAGTATGAGCCCACATTAGGTTATTCATTATATTATTGGCTGGAGTTATATGAAGCTCGTTATAATCACACACTCATGGGCTCATACCCTTTAAAGTATATACAAGGTTATCAGCCCATGAGAGTGTGATCATAAGGAGCTTCATATAACTCAAGCCAATAACGAATAATAACCTGGCATGCAATATGGTCATATAGGCTCATACTATGTTCCAAACTAGATAGGTTATTGTGTTTCATTAGGCAAGATACACAGGTATAGAAAACAAAAAAACACCTAACTAACTTTGAAAATACTCTGCAAAATACACACACAGGTTTTGAAAACAAAAAAAAGTAAAATATTGGGTATGATTAAAAGCAACTAAAAATATGAAGGAAAGAACCTCTGCAGTATGCTTGGAAAGAAACTACAACTACTCGCTTCAATGTAAAATCCTTGTGCAATAAACGTTCGAGGTCGAAGCTGGATGCGCTTTGCAGCCACGTTGAGAGTCCAATACACCCAATTTGACGAGCCCGGAGGAAAACTTTGGTCTTTCCCAACTTTAGAAGTAGTTTAAGGGAATATGAAGAGGTTAATTCCTAGGGAAATCAAAAGGCTGGATTACATTGCATGTGAGGTCTGAAAAACCCGAACAACAGATGATCTCCATGATTAGTAAGGCAAACCCAACTACAAATGTTGGAAAAAATTAAGTTTCATGTTGCATCTTTGAGTTAACTAACCTGGTAATTTTCAAGCTTACGTTTTTGCAAGATTTTTATTGTAACTGCAAAAATAACATCTGAAATTTATATTGAGATATTATAAAGGGGTGTTTGGATTTGCGGCTTTGCGCTCTGGATTTGACTTTCTATTTATTGACAGGATCTTAGACAACCTACCATTGGTTGTTCGGTTGTTCCCATGACAAAATTGGAAAGGGATTCACCTGTTATATATCAGTCGATTCTCTATTTTAGTGTTTTTTCTAATTTGTGGTTATGTGCAGACTAAGGGAGAAAAATATTGTATCAACAATCATTTGACATTCACAGTTAAAGGACACCAAAATAGACTCTGCAAGGATTGTTGGATTTGAAGTTAATGCTTTCAGGTAATGTCACTTATTGGGCATCACTGAGGATTATATTGTGTTAAGTCGCTCAAACCTCAAAGTGCGTCCAATATGCATAAAGACGTTCTAAATCATTTTATTAGAAATAGATATTGTTCTAAAAGATTAGTGGAAAAACTGGCAACGAACTTTGGCTGGATAACCTGATTTCTAATTTTGTTGTAACTACCTTTATTTTTACCATATCAAGGATCAATCTTACGATAAAATTTTATTGAAAGTACTCTGAACCTTTTAAAAATGATGACCATGTACATGACCTGTTCATAACCTTGACCAGTTGGTCTTTTTTCTGACAGTGGCTAGAAATTAGTTGGCTTAGAAGATTTTCTAAAAATAATGAGATTCTACAGCTTGAGCGTGTTACCCGTAACAAAGGTTAGACCAAACTTTGTAACCATTTCTATTCAATTACTCTTATTATCATATACGAGTAATAGTTTTTGGTCATAGAAAAATGGTTATCATAATAGTAGAAAATTACTGTCAACATGCATAAGAAATGAACAAAACATCAATATAAACCATGCTTGAATCTTTGAGAAGCCCACCTACTGATTCAGTTTAAATGCAATTTGAGCATCATTTTATACTCGGACCGCTTCATTATAACACCGGTATCCTGAAATCAAGTTTTTGTAGAATAAGTAAGATATCTCAAGATATAAAAAATGGTCAAACGGGTAAAAGATATAAAAAATGCATTATTGTAGGCTCACGTTAGGATTGGATGCTATTACTGTCGCTTTAGTTTACACTTTTCATGGAACGGGAACTGACCTTTTTGGGGCTGCTATTAGGATGTGGTCTTGGAAATATGGTACCACCTATCTAGCCATGTCTGGAATGTTACTTATTTGGTTAATTTTATAGCCGGTTTGTACTTATTGAATTTATATAAGTGCATTTTAATCGAAAGTTGTGCTTTATCAGAACTGGGGAAGTTTTGAAATCATAATTTGAATCCATCCTAAAGGTATATGTCATGCACTCACTGATACTAATATCTGTTTATGTATCCTATGAACTTGCAGGTATCTAATTCTAGAGTTGGGTCCATGTTCCTTGAAGATAACTTATTCTGCACCTGTTCTTGAAAGTATGAAGGTAAATATACATATTAACATAAATGAATTCCTATCAGGAAAGCTAATGTTATCTATTTATTGTGGATTTGTGGTTTTGATATAGTAGTGAGTAGTCAGCTTTTAAAACACAAATCATATCGTGAGTTATGTTTTTCATGATTTAGAACTAAAAAGTACCACCTTCTTCAACCTCCCCTCCACCATAGAAACAACCCTTCTTTCTCAAATTAAACCCACCATCAAGAAAATCATAACACCAAAAATGGGCAGAGTTTGACCGATTTTGACCAAAAATCGGCTGAGTTTGACTGATTTTGACCAAAACGCCAAGATTGGCCGATTTTCTGCAAATTGTGGCGGTGGACCACCGCCAAGCGATATATCACTGATATATTGGCCGCCATGACCGATTTTTACAACACTGATTACAGGACGTATTCTTAGTATTCAAGTGTGATTGGTTTAAGGTCAGTGATAAGAAAGGACTCCAAGTTGATAGAGAATCTGCTGCTATTAGTATCAACATGTCTCAAAAATGGTTCAAAGAGGTTTTCTACGTATCAGACCTTAAATTGGGTAAACATTGGTATGTGGTAGAAAGTAGTCCTCGCAAATTGTTTGATGTTCCGGTGCATGAAGTGTATCAGGAACACGAGGCACATT
The DNA here is from genome assembly GCA_026074375.1 of Tanacetum coccineum. Lineage (NCBI taxonomy): Eukaryota > Viridiplantae > Streptophyta > Magnoliopsida > Asterales > Asteraceae > Tanacetum > Tanacetum coccineum. Next base: position 18,738 of record BQNB010131575.1, read on the forward strand.
CAAGTGTAATTTCTAATTACAATGT
>BQNB010131576.1:0-14880 GCA_026074375.1 Tanacetum coccineum
GTGCCTAGAGGGTCCAACCCTGTCTTGGTTTCGATGAAGTGACAACAGGGAACCGTTCCGGAGTTGGGAAGATTTAAAGCGGCAGATGCTAGTTTGTTTTCAATCCTCGCAAGCGGGTACCTTACATGAACAATTTTTTGCCATTAGCCAGAGCGGGACCGCTCGGGACTATATCACTATGTTTGAGAATATGGCGGCATAATTACCAAGGTTACAAGAGGAGGTACTCGAGGGAATTTTCATAAAGGGGTTAAAACAGGAACTACGCACGACGGTACGAACTCAGAAACCCACAGGATTGAGTCAAGCCATGGAATTAGCATTAATCATTGATGAAACAAGTAATGGGGTAACCTCCAAGGTCGCAAACCGAACCGGTGGTGATAGCTCTTGCCCTCCAGCCGTGGTTGCAAGGGGGGGGGGATTTGTTTAAACGCATGACAGACTCGGAGTTCGCAGATAAGAAAGCTAAAGGGCTTTGCTATCGATGTGATGGAAAGTTCCTTCAAGGACATCGATGTCCAGAGAAAGCACTTCATCTTCTTCTCGTGGATGATGATGAGGAGGAGGAGATAGAAGGGGGATATGACGAGGAACACGCTCCACCTTGAGGACAAGGTGTTTTTTCAGGGCGGGGGTGATGATATGAATCCTTTGACATGGTCAATAGTTAATTATGTTAGTCAAAGGAATTAATTATCATTAACTATTATTCAATGGTCAATGGTTTATTTTTGGTATTAGTTTGAGGAATAAGTAATCTGCATCTATATATAAGGGGATTACCTTAGGGTTTTATGATTAGGATTTCTTGTTTTATTTTCTTCTTGGTCTGTAGGATTTACTTTTGTTATTTATTTGCAAGCATCCGATTTCGGTTGCTATTTGTTTCAATTTACTATTATCAGTTTGGTTTATATCATATGCTCTTGTGAATTTCCAATCAGTTTTATTTCTCCAAAGGAATTAAAAGTTGAATTTTTTTTCCATAAAAGTTGACTGTTTAAATCAATAAGGACGATTCTTCATAAATCAAATAATCATTTTCACAAATTAAGAACAGCTTTTCTTACGGATTTTTTTAGCTTATGAGCCCATCACCATGGTCACACACCCATCGCCATTGTCACACACCATGGGTAGCGGCAACAAAAGAATTGGTGGCATCGAAGAAGCATAAGCAGAAAGTATAAACAACCCCTAAATCTTAATTTTAGGATTAATCCGCCATGGCTGCAAAGTTAGCAACTTGCCCCGCCAAGATGCGGATAACCTCTCCTTCATACATTTGTCAATTAAACCACCATCATATTCTAACTTATTTAAGGCCATAAATCTTAATTTTAGGATAAAACCAAAACCTCTCAGTAATTTGGATAAACCAAAAACCCTAAATTTAGAAAAACACAAAATCAAACACAATTAAACCACCATTAAATTCCAACTTATTTAAACCTATATTTGATTTCCTAGATTTGAATTTAACACATTTTTCAAAAACAAAAAAAATCCAAAATCAAATTTAAAAAATAATAAAAAAAACTAATGTGTATACCTTTGTTTTGTCATTACAGTTGATGAATTGAGGACCACTTTATGTATCAAAAAGTGACATCCAATAAAATAAGCCAATCCAAAGAAACCTCTAAATCATTTTCCCTTCACCTTTGCAGTGGTGGTGGTGTGTGTGTGTTTCAGGCGAAAGAGAGAAAAGAACCCAATAACTTCACACAATCAAACCTCAATATGTTGTGACCCGCCAATATTCTTCCTTACAAAACACCCATAAACCCTCAAATCAATTGAACACTCAAATTTGAATTCAATCAATTGCATCAATAAGATTGCTTATTTTTTTCTGCTTATTAATGTGTGTGTGTTTTTCTTGTCACTAAAAATTTGACAGAGAGAAGAATACATGGAGGAGGACACATATCAAAGAAGGAGATGCGTGTTAAACCCCATCGTTAGTGGAGATAATAATAGGGCAGTTTTGGATCGGGTTATGTTATGTGAGGGGAAGTAGATCAGGGTCGGGTCGAAAATAATAAATGTGACTCAGGTTCTTAATATTATATTCTAAAAATCCCACTGATTGTATAGATTTAGGTTCATTTGGATACCAAAGTTTTCTTGGATACCGGGGGACTCATCCCCACCTTTCATCTTCATCTCATCCAATGGATGAGATTAAATTTCCTATTTACACTAGAGGGGTATTTTTGTACAATATATATACTTATATTTTCTATAACCACCTCATTTGATACACACACACACATAGTGTGTGTTTACTCCACGGTCTTTTTTTCTCTCTCTACACCGATCCACAAAGAATCAATCGATCAACACAAAACACTAATCGATCGATCTTCAATCGATGATCTTATTTTGAATCGATTATCTTCTTCTTTAGTTGATTAACATCAGGTTCAGATCTGTAATTTTATTTTTTAGCTATTTGGATGTGAATAAGCCATATGAAATTTATCAACATTTGAATTTAAGAGCTTAATAATTTAACTATTTGAAATAGAAATGATCTAAATTAATTTTAGCTAAAGAGATAAACTAACTTATTAGGTGATTTATGTAAATAAGTTTTATTAATCATCCATACATTTGGATTTAATTTGCTGAATTATAAGCTAGCTTATTAACTTAATTTGATGAAAATATAAGCTAGCTTATGGAATTAGCGATGTAGAGTTAGTGTAAATAAGTTTGTATTATTGTAGGCTAGTTTTAATTGATATGAATAACTATAATTAGCAATCGATAAATTAATTTAATGATACAAAAGCTGAATTAAGTTGTTTTAAACTTATTATATTAACAATTGAAGCAGTTTTAAAGTTATATGGAAAATATAATCATATATATTTTAGCTTGGGTTAAAGTGTTAATAAGTTGTAGGTTAATTTGTCTGATATATCATATAGAAAATCCAAGTGATATTTCATTTGTGATTATCATATGTGATATCACATAGACTTGTATTAATTGGTTATTCATATGTGATATTTGCATTTTGTCATGAAACAACTAATTTTTTTTTTCATTTTATATTTTCAGAGTTGTTGTTCAAGAAAAAAAAATTGGTTCAAGACGAAGAAGACTTGGTTCAAGAAGAAGAAGGCTTGTTTCAAGAATAAGAAGACTTTGTTGATTCAATGATAAATCCATCAAATTGTTTTTTTCACATGTGATATGCTAGGAAATCATATATGGATTTTTACATTATTTTTGTTTTCATTACAATTTATTATATGTATTATTGAAAGTAATCTGTTTAATGTTTGATTTTTATATGGACAACTGTTAGAAATTCTCTTTTACTTGATTTTGGTTGATTTGGATCTTACATGAATGTGAATCTATTATATATCAGATGTGATATTTGTATTTTACAAGTTAGTAGCAAACTATCATATGTGATTTCTTTCAAAAATCACATATGATTTAACATGATCATCACTAATTTATCAAACCATCATACTTGATGTTTAAAAAATGTTAACATGTTTTCTATTCTAATGCTTTTATTTACAAGTGATTATGAATGTTGCAATAAACCGAAACAAAATAGACATAATACTGAAAATCACATCTGCACTGTTTCATCAAACCATTTTCACTTCAGCATAAAAACATCAGACATAATACCAAGAAAGATTTAAACCATTTAGCAATGACATTCTACCCAGATTTCAATTGGTTTTACAAAATCGTCCGTAGACGTTAAAACTCCATACGAAGATTACAAGAAAAAAACAAGTATATATTTTGAACGTGAAATGAAAATCCATGAGCTTCTTCATTGAGATTCTTGGGCCTTTTGGATGCTTGTGATGTTCAAGATGCCTTGAAAACAGCCTTCTCTACACAAATAAAAAGATTTGATTCAATTTTCAAGCACATAATCATATATGATACAATATATTATAATGGTAAAGAAGTTAACTTTCATGCAGATTATCATATATGATATTATACACACAGCTAACTTTTCAAGCAACTTATCATATGTGATTTTTCACTAACACGTCATCATCAACATATTTTCTTCATAAACATCAACATACTCGATCTAAAGCTTACTTATCACTATAACATCACCAAATATCAAAATATCATCAAAATATCTTCATTATAAACTGTATAAACATAATAACATAACAAAAATAACAATATGTTTATCACAAACAATATAAACAGTAGGCTTCACCATTTATGCATAAATAACATTAAAATATGCAAATAAAGTGTTTTACACCTGAATTAGTGATGTTAAGCTTGTATTTTAGCTTTTTTTACTCGAAGCTTCATCTATAAGCTTAATCGTTAAGATTTGTTCTTCAACATCATCATCGACATCTTTTTCTTCCATTATTTGATGCGATTTGTGAATGATTATTGATGATGTCTGTGTATTTAGTGTGTTTTTATTGGTGCAAAAAGTGTGTGTTGTGTATGTTTTTAGTGTATGTTTTGGAGAGAGAAAAGTAGATATGAGAATGAGACGGGATGTGATGATTGAGGAGTGGTAGGTGTGAGGTAAAATGACTAAGACGCCCCTCTCTCTTGCTTTTTCATGAATTTTCATATATTTAATTAATAAAAAGTGTATTTAATCTCACCCTTAATTGTTTTTTAGTGATGATGGCTGGGATGTTGTCCCCTGTATCCAATGAAAAGATGGGTTTCCATATAACCTCCCTCTGATTGTTATAAAGTTAAATTAACGACTACTCGAGCATCAGCGACAAAGGTTTACGCGACAAATAATTAAAAGTTAGAATATTTGGTTAGGTATTTCATGTAACGATATGCATACAACCTAGATACGCAAAAAATAATTGAAAAGGATAGTAACCTAATGATAATTTAACTTTAAGATTGTTTTCTATAATATGTCAAAGAACGTAACGAATATTTAGTGAAAGTGAAAATGAAACATGACATCAATTAGTTGAAACATTTATCTTTTTTCTACACTACTTTTTTTCTTCTAGACGAGTACCATAGCGGCAGCGGTATCTGGTTTCGATCAAATTTCGACGGCGAATTTTTTTTGACAGCATGGTTGCAATGTTTTCCTATTGGCATGGTTGCATTGTTTTTCTATAATGACGTTTTAACTACAACGACCTATTATAAGAAACCTTAAGATCCAAAGATCTTATTTCTTGAACAAACAATAATATTGTAAAAGCATATCACCCATTGCATCTTCAAAAACTTTATACAAAAAAAAATTGCAAGATCCCTAAATCTAATATAAAACCATTATTGGAATAGCTTCTAATTACCACATAAATGACCTCAAATAAATAAATTGAACATATAAGATATGAACTTTTCCCTAACTATACAGAACCTAAATAATCACAAATAAAACCAATTTATCACAACTTCACTAATACATGCATTAATAGTTGGCCATACTTTAGAGTAATCTCATACATTCCAAAAAAGCTATACAAAACACAAAAGAAAGTACAAAGTGACCTTAGAAAGCATCAGATCTAAATGGATATCAACATATCCAGATAAATCTACCAAAAAAGTCACCTATAAAAAAAATTCACTTTGGCGAACACACACACACACACACACACACACACACACACGCGCGCGCGCAGCGACGCAAGCACGAGCAGCGCAATCACCAACGGTCACCCATAGTAGTAAGTCTAAAGCAGAGTGAAGGTACCTGACTCAAAATACCCATCACCATTGTCACAAGACAATCACTAATTTAGATCAAAACATCACACCTATTACCATAGTCACATACCAATCATCACCACAACCATCGACAATGTCACCGACGGCAGAAGGAGATGATTGCGACATCAGTGGTTTTGTTGTGGTTTGTTGAGACCAAAATATGCAAGGGTGAAAGATGAGAATGTGCTTGTTGAAAACCCAAGTAAGAAAATGTAGTGAGTGTATTTTTGTGTGTTCATTCCTTAATGAATGGAGAGTCTGTAAGTTGGGGGTTAGATGAATGAATCCTTAAATCGCAAAAATTAAATGATAAAAAATGAACCAAGAAAACTATCCATTTAGTTATATAAGGATGCCAGCTATTTTCTCAGACCTATTTAAGGATGCCAACCATTTTCTAAGTTAACGTCGATTTTGTAGCTATCTTCAAAAGTTTTTTAATGTAAGATTTTCCTGCAAATTTTTTCCCTTTAGTAGTGTGTTTCCATATAGTGTGTTTCCATAAATAAAAATTGAATTTTCAACATTAAGTGGTAAACACATTATAGATAGTATAGATGAAAGCATTTACCTGAATGATGCAACCTTCCTTTAAAATGTCAATCACGAAGATGTACACCCGCACTCCGCTACGGGATGATTAGCGGGTGTCGTTTTGAGTTGACTCATCGTTTTGGGTTGGCTGAAGTGGGTCCGATGGTGATTGCCATTTTCTTTGACACATAGTAAGAGGGGGTAAATTTTTGTAAATTGAAAAAATAATTAAGTTAACGGTCGTTAAGTAATGACCGATCCCAAAGACGATTTTAGTAAATTCTAAAAAAAATTAAATTAACGGTCGTTACTTAATAGCCGTTAGTGGGGTGAGATGGTATTTTTAAATTTTTTAAAAATTAGGGTAGTTTTCATAATTTGACACATAGTGTGAGGAAGTATTTCTTAAATACCCAAGGGGCTATTTCGTAAATACCGACAGGTAAACGGGTCGGATCGGTCGGGTCGATCCGGCGCGTTAAATGCACCCGGGACGAACTGGGTCGGGTCAACCCAAGCATTAAATGCAACATGTATCATGGTTTTTGTTATATTGATATAATTCTTTGTCGTCAGACATCAGTTTTACTTGATACACATGATTTTGTTACTGATGTTGAACTCAGAATATACAAACCTAAACAACATCTTTTTACCTACAATAACATCAAACTCGGCTAGGAAAACATCTTCTCCAGTACCTTGATATTGTTCCATCAATTTCCAACATGGCATTTCATTCAAGAAATATGCTAGAACCACCTAACGTTCACAAGACAAAATCTAAAAATGAAGTGTCATGTTAATGTGTGGTGTTCTCTATCTTCCTTTTGAAATCATCTCATATTTAAAGCGAATAGTGATTATGACACATCATTTAGTGGATTTTGTTTTGTAAACACTATTTGGTTGTACGACATCTCTTCATTTAGTAGCTTATGAACCATGTTGTTAAAAAACGCCAATGAGGCTGACCAATATCATATATAACTCTGACAATGATCTTATACCTAAAAATTAAAGAAATGACAATGCTTATATTATAATCATAAATATTCAGTTATGGTAACAACAATAATGTTATTAAATATATGGATAAACAAAAAACCTATAGACGACAACATTCAAGTGTCTATGGCTATCACATTTCCAAAACTTTTTATGTGTTTCAGATCTGAAAGCTTTAGAGGAGAAGTCACTGCCATCACACAAAGTAGCCCTCCTGCTACACTTTTTACACGCCAGATAATACCATCCATGCTTCTTGTGAATCTTTTGTATTCTCGCACACAACACAAGTGTACTCCTGTTATTGATTTTGTTCCATTGATTAGTTGTGATAATACATATTACTGTGAGTTGATAATCATGTATTGGAAAATGGAAAACACATACATCATTTGAATCGCGAATAGAGCCAAAAAAAATCTTTGTTACTCACTTGAAGAAGTTAGCAGGTGTTAACACAGTTCGGGTTGCAGAGGATAGCAATTTTGACATCGTTCTCATCATATTCATCTTATTCCTTGGATACCTACACCAAAAATTTAATTTCAATGACATAAAAGTATAATAACTGACAAAAAAATGTAATATTGATCATATAATAACCTTTGTTTGTACGTTCTTATTTATAGAATGTCATCATTGATGTAGAGCTTATTGGAATAGAGAGCGGTTCCAACATATTGTACACATATAAAAATGCACATTGTATATCATAGTATGAAATTTAATATGTATTTCAGTGTTAAAAATAAAGCATGTTGGTTTAGAATACCGTTGAAGTACTTGACTTTTCCTAACTGGACAATCAGCACAACATGGCTTGATGTTTCTCTCTTAGAGGCCCAATTGTTGAATAAGTCGGCAACTCCATCAAAGAAACAACATACCATCTTAATTCCCTTACACGTTTTAGTAAATAGTACTATTAATATATAGTTACATAATATAATGTGTATTTCACTTGTAATAAACATAAAAAAATAATATAACTTACTCAACGTCTTCAAGTTGAACAATCTTTTTTCTCTTGGTCGTACCATGGTTATTAAATGGATTAAGGTTTCCAAGCGAGATAATTGTTCCAATGATATCCAGGTATAACATACTTGATAAATAAGAAAATGGAAAATAGTTGCAAAGAAAAATATATAAATAAAGTAATGAAAATCATACCAACTTTATCAGATCATTGATACGTTTAGGAATGAAAATTGTAAATATTTTAAACTTGAACCTTTTTAGTTTTTGATTGAAATGCTCGATACGGGTCAGAACAGTGTTTTTGAAAAATACAATCTTGTATTTATGGTTCAAAAGAGGGTATTTTCCCTCATTATATCCAACACCAAAGTTTCTGATCCTACAGAATCTACCCTCTTCTAAAATAAGCTTCAAACTTCTTCATATCATCCTTCTTGATGGTACAATGTATATGGTTACCTTGATACAATAAAAGATATATTATATGTTTAATTTATGTAACATGTTTTAATAAGACAATATATTAAGAATGCTTGTAAACATGTTCATCTTAAATAACACAATCTAAACTCCAAACAAAATTAGGTTTTTCAGGTACATGTGACTGTCAGATGCTTATGCATCTGGCTTTCATTTTCATGTTGTCTGGCATAGGATCAACATCACACAAAAGGCAAAAGTTTTGGTCATTTCGTAATCTGCAAAAACATTAACAATATTAAACTTTGAATATATTACCCTTAATCCAAATAATAAGAAAATTGAATACAAATAATGACCTTTTCGTTGTAGAGAGAACTAAAAGATGTGTTGTGCAAATAAATGATACTTGCAATTTATAATATGTTATTAGGGTTGAGATAGAATTCAAATTTCAAAAAAAAATTATACTATAATTAAGAAAATTATATTTCAGTTTTACAAATTATAAATTATGCTAACAAATAACTAATATGCATTTAAAAAACTAATATTTTGTTACATAATTTACAGATAATGAAAATTTTAAATTTTTTACAAATTTTTTGTTTTCATCTTAATTTGGATAAAAAGGGAGATTTACATGTATATCATTCTCAAAAGTTGATATTACATAAATATCCTTCTTAATTTTTTAATTACATCAACGTCATTACCAAAAAAATTAATTACATCAATATCCTTCTCACACTTTTAAGAAGGCTATATATATGTCCAAAAATCAATTAAATCATAATTATATTGATTTTAGATTATTAAACTATTATTTATCTCTTATATTGATTATGATCATATTATTCATATATACTTTTTGGCCTCGAACGACAAAAAAACGTGTTGATATAATTATAAAAGTTTGGATATAAATATGAAAAAATATTGCTCATATATAGTTATTTGTTCATATGCATATTTGGCCTAGATTGATAAGAAAACATGTTGATTTTTTGATGTATATGAGAATTTAAAATTTTGGGAAGGATATTGATGTAATTTCAAAAGTATGAGAAGGATATTGATGTTATTATAAAAGTTTGGGAAGAATATTGATGTAATTATAAAAGTTAATGAAGGATAATGACGTAATTACAAAATTGAGAATGATATTAATGTAATATTGAACTTTTATAAGAATATAGATGTAAATGCCTTGGATAAAAAAGGGAACACAACTTTTAAAAAACTCATTTTTAAATATATTTATGATAATCATAAAACACAAAACACGAACATGATGCAAGCAATCAATAACATGATCAAATATAACACTTTTGTATCATGCATAAACTTATGACATAAAGTTTGTTTTAATCAATTAACATATGATAAGTTTACTAATCTGTAACATACACACTTAACAAATGATAAGATTAATATTAACGGATGATAATCTGTAAAATATACAATTAACGTATGATAAACTTCATCATGTAGAAACACACACAACCAATAACATGATCAAATAGAACAATTTTGTATCATATAGAAACTGATTACATAAATTTGTCATGAAAATTAATGGACATACCAACATGAAGATCATAAATCTGCTAACATGAACATCATGAATAAAATATGATAAAAGATGCTAACATGAACGTAAATAAAACATCATAAATATGCTATCACGAACATCATGAATAAAACATCATAAATATGCTAACGATTTACATAAAGCTGCTAACATGAACATCATAAATCATTATGATTATACCAACATGAACATGCACATTAACCTAATGAGGCCGCCATGATTTTTTCCCACTGAAAATATCACACCCATAAAATATCACAACGAAAGGTAACTGGGGGCATGATGTTTATAGCACAAAGTCACGAGTTATATGAAATGACCTCTATATGAGTCGTCTGAAAAATACATGTTCGATTGAATAAATGAGGCATAAAAAAGACATGTTTTGTTACAACACAAATAAAAGGAGTTTTAAGTTCACATCGAACGTTATAGTAATGCATTAAATCTTCATGATGAGGTGACTACAAAAGACTAAAGTGAAATGCTCCAAGTCAATCCGAGATAATGCAATTTATGACCTGAGAATACATGCTAAAATGGTCAACATAAAGTTGGTGAGTTCATAGATTTAAGTAAAGTAAAACGTAACGTGGACCACAAGATTTCAAGTAGTTATTGTAACACATACAATATTCGGAAAGATATTAGTATTGCACTAAGCTCATGACACCGAAGCCTTAAATCGACCGTACGGTTGTTTACAATTTGTTGCCCTAGAAATCGATGTTTTGCCAAAACACCCAAGTGCTACCTCAAATGAAATGCGTCCGTTTGATATGGTAATCAAGTAAGCGCTACAAACCCGGAAGGGGGGTGTGAACCCCAATAGATCTATTCACAACATTTGTGCTTACAAAGAAATTAATTGTTCATGACAGTGGAGACTTCATGGCAGTAGTAACTTAGGCAATACATAAAAGTTTAAGTACTTGTGTCTATAAGTAAAAACGAGCAATGTATTCCCACTCTGATAATGCTCAAAATAAGTATGTTTCTAAGAGCGTTATCATGGTTTTTGTACATATTATTTGGTTAATTTAACGTGCTTTTGCTACTAATATTGCACAAAGTTGGATTCATATGTTTGTAGCTAGCCAAGATTAAAAAAGTAAAGAAAAGACTAAAAAAGAGAGAAAAACAAAGATTTGTGCATGTACGAAGAGTCCCTCATAAAGACCAAGTTCAAGAAGATTTTCAAGAGCAAAAGAGTCAACCATACAAGCTTCCAAGTCCCAAGATAGAGCTAAAATGAGGTTATATTGAAGTATAATAACCAACGACCAAGCACAGCTCAAACGTGAAGCTTAAACGCAAAATTAAGAAATTTATATATTAGTACGTGTGGCGAGCCGCCCGACAGAAGAAGCAGCCGCCGGACTGGAGGAGAAGCCGGCAGGCAGAGAAATGAGCCACCCGGATCCTTTTCGCTGACCTCTCCAAGTTTAATTAATACTCCATTTTAATGTGCCAACTCACTTGAGAACGATCAAAACTATTCTAGAACTCATTCCCTGGCATTTTACAACCCTTTGGCCTAAAGAAAACTATTTAATACCCCAAGGGCCTGGCACTAGTATAAATAGACCCCATGGCTTAGATTTTACACATCCAATCCTCATTCTCTCTTCTACACATCTTCAACAATTCTCCTTACACCCTAAGGACGAATTTCCACCACCAATTCTCTCTTAAAAGACCTTAAAACCTCTGCCATTTCCAGAAGTAGTGCTCAAGAACATCAAGGAAGTTGTCGAGTATCATTTTTCGGTTGGTACGAAGCTTGTAGTCAATTGGAGGCTTTAAGGGTTGCTCTAAATCCTTCTGTTACCTATTGTAATCATACTTGGGTGATTTAATTTTATATTTTCAGAATGTTTATGATTGAGATGATTATCGAACCTTTGAGTTTTGTTGAAATGATCATGGAGTAGTTTTCTTTGACTTATTTGGAATGATGTAAACATTGATATGAAGTGTTTGGTATTTTGAAATATAGATTCATGGTGTTTATTATGATGTTTGTTTGAATTGATATGTGTCTAAATAACTTATTGGTAAATCATAACCGGATCTATAGGTCAAAAGGATTTCTTGTGATGATTTGTTCCAAATGTTAGCGTGCGTATATGTTTGGTATTTCATAATTGACAACTATGAATAAACAAGTTAAATGGATTCATAAATATTTGATCAAGAGTATAGGTCGAAAGGACTCTTATGCACTAATCGGTAAAATCATGTTTCTAACAAATGGCTTATAAAAGAATCGGTTTATAATAATGACCATAGGTCAAAAGGTTCGTTAATCTAAACCGTGTTATATGCAATTCCATGATTTGACCATTTGATTGGAATTGTGTACTTTTTATTTGTTTGCTATTGCTTAAGTTCTACCCAAATCTCCAACACTCCATTGATATGAATACTAGTTCCAAACAAGTAGTTTTAGTTATATTGATTTCCTTCTCGTTAAATTCGTATATTCATCATTTTCGTGTTAGTTGTTGCTTTTATGGTAATTTAGGACGTGACAACCATTCTACCACCATTTTATTGCTTATTGATACATAGATTCTTCACAATTAAAAACACCCAAATCCTAGTGAATGACCTCGGCTTACCACAACAAACTAGCTACATACGAAAGGGTTATACTTTTCCGTGTGTTCTTAGCTTTGTTCGGTAATTCGTGTTATAAATTTAAAACTAGTAGTCGCGAGACACATCAAGTTTTTGGCGCCGTTGCCGGGGATTTGTTTTTGTTTTTATGTGTTTTGAATCTCTGTATTTCGTTTTATATAATTTGTGCTTAATTTGGCTTGCGAAAATCACCCAAAACCCACCAGGTCGAGCCAACTGCCCGGCGGGCCATTTAGCCGGAAGACTCCCGGTTGGATAGCCCAGCCGGCCGGCTCGATTTTTCTGATCAAAAAATTCCAACTTTTTTTATTTGCGTTTTAACTCATATCCTAGTTCAAGCCTTGTTTAATCTTGTTCCTAGTTATGTTTACACTTGAATAAACTTCTGTTTGTCGAAAAAGAACCAACTAACACCTTTTCCCTAAAATAATCAACAAACCCGTCCACCCAAACCAAACACCACCCAACCGCCCCGTTGTAACCTTTTGTGCCAATTTCGTATTTTTATCAGCCCGGTTTGATCCGAAACCCCGTGGTTAGAATCCGAAGTCCGTTAAACCACCCGGTTTGATAGATTTGGTACAATACTCGTTTGTGTTTTTCTTTTTCGTTGTGTCTTTAGTATAAGAATTAGAATATATATATATATATATATATATATATATATATATATATATATATATATATATGTGTGTGTGTGTGTGTGTGTGTGTGTGTGTGTGTGTGTGTGTGTGTATGTGTGTGTGTGTATAATTAGAGCTAGTTAAATTGTCGAGTTATAAAAATATATATAAAAAAAATTCTTTAGTAATTGTTGGATCGTTTACTGAATAGATCTTAAACCTTTAGCTTGTAAAGGGTTTGTTTCTTTAGATAATTCTAAAGCAACAATAATGAAACACTGATTTGAACACTATTGATTATGCGGAAACTAATCAATAATGCTAAGAAGAACAGTATTAAGAATCACAAAAGAACTTTATATTATAACTTGAATCTGCCTAGGTTACAGATTAGAATGACTATGATTGCTAATCGATCTCTATTGATCTGTGTAGAACTATATCTACTAACTATGCCTAGGGTTCCTTTTATAGACTAAGGAAACCCTAATGGGCTTTACAAAACGCGTACAAACATCATGCATATCCTTTCCTAAGATATCTCATGCATATCTCATAAACGGTACTAACAATTTGATCAGTACTAACATTTTGTACTGTCAGTACAAATTACAACTAGCGCTACTAACTAATATAACTAACGGTACTAAGTCAGGAATGCATAATTCCTAACAATCCTCTCCTAAACCTGATTGTTGAACTTGTTTAACTTTATGTTTCTTAAGTGTAACATCTTGTAGACCAGGAGGATGTATCCAAACACTTCTATTCTTCAAATCTCCATTTTGATGAACTTGATTAGTATCAACTCTACAACCTTGATTTTCTTTAAGCTTCCCTTCTTTATCAGCAACACAGCAAATCCAACTAAGTTGGCTTTGTAGTTTTTGGCAAACTACCAGCCATTAACGGATTTGATATTCCTTTACCAGTAGCCAATTCTTCATTGTAAACAACAAGGTGAATTGATAACCTTATAGTTTTGAGTAAACTATCAACTATCAACGGATTTAATTTGTCTTTACTAAATGCCTTTTTTCTTTTGGACTAGTCAATGCTTCATTGCTATAACATGGTGCATTGATAACCATATAGTTTTTAGCAAACTATCAGCTATCAACAGATTTGATTAGTCTTTACCATAAACTGTTTGATCCTGGACTAGCCAACTCTTCACTATGAAGCAAGGTGAGTTGAGAACCATATAATTTTTGGTAAATTGTCAACCATAAACGGATTTGAGAAGTCTTTACCACAAGCCATTTGCCTTCTGTGTCACTTACGATATACGGCTCACCTCGATTTGATTAACAAACTATAAAGTGGGTATAAGGAGGGTTGTTC
>BQNB010131577.1:0-18762 GCA_026074375.1 Tanacetum coccineum
GCCCTATTAAACATCGCAAAATTGCTTCCTAGATTTTGAGACATCATATTGTTACAATTTCTTTGATTGCCTCTTGGACTGTGAGTGTTTTGCCTATGTTTCTCAACTTGTTTAACAGTTTTCCTAGCAGTTTTTTCTTGTTGCTTAGGTTTGACAAACTCTATCTTAGCAATACTAGGCTTAACTGTTTTCTTCTCAGTTTTAGTTTGAGACACATTTTCTTTCTCACTATCTGACACCCATTCTTCAATAATTAGGGCATCATCATTCTTCCTAACTACCTTAGACACTTCTTCATCAGACTTTATGTTCTCAACTACAGGCTTATTAACAAACTCATCTAAACCAGTAAAAGACAAATCTGGTGTTGGAGGCATGAAATTTCCTATGTAGGGAGGTGGAACTGCATTATAAATTTTATAGCCTAAACCTTTCTTGCAATTATCAACAATCTGACACTTTATGATCTTGTTTAAACTTTTAGATGCATTTTCAAATTTATCGACATTAATATGAATGCTATCCTTTTCTTTTTGAATTTTTTCAAGCTTCTTCCTAAGCTCTCTAATAGTTATTTCACCTACTTGAATATCCCATTTTAAGCCATTAACTTTTTCTACATAAACAGACTCATTCTTTTTATAAAATTCAAGTTTTTCTTCCACTGATTCTAAACCTGTTTTATAACCTAAAACCATTAAACTAGATTTCACTAAATCTCTTAATAGTTGATCATTTTGAGATTTAAGTAATTTAACAGTTTCCATACAAGATTTTAAACAATTTGAATCATCGGATACCTCTGCCTGATCACTCCAGTCATATCCACCAAGACCATCACATGACACTAAAGCTGTGGAAGTGGATGTTTCCACAGGCAAACTCCTTCTTGAGCTTTCCTTATTCTTGTTGTCTTGATTTCTTGGAGCTCTGCACTCCCTAGTAAAATGTCCCCTCTTGTGGTAGTTGTAGCACTCCACTTTGGACTTATCAAAACCAATAGTCTCACTGCCATTAACATTAAGCTTCCTTCCTGTATTCTTCAAAAACGTTCTAGCCCTCATAGTTAACATGGCCATTTTCCATCTTAAATCTATCTCTTCTATGTCATCAGGATGGATTTGTTACAAGTCCTCATGTGCAAGTTGAGGACTATTTGGTTGACTATCAAAGAATAAACAAATAACAGCGTCACTTAAGTTATCAATATTTGTAGAGTTAGCAACATTAACTTGAGTGCTAGCAGTAGTAACTCCATGAGCAGCATTAACAGCTTCATTAGAGCTACTAGTGTTGTTATTTGAAGAGGACACAAAAGCTATGTTCTGTGTGCTTGAACTTGAGCTAGACATCCCTTTGACTTTTGGTTCGATTATCCATGCTCATTGTTTCTAACTCAGCTTTATTCCTCCACACAACAGTATGTGTGTTTTACTCAGGTTACAAGCTTCTTAATAACTTTTGATTAACATCTTCTTGTGAAAGCTTTTCATCTAAAATCTCTAACTGACTCACAAGCTTTTGAAGCCTATCAAAGGTTTGATCAAGCATCTCTGAACTTAGAGCAGTGAAGTTTTCATATTGCTGTTTTAAGAGATTTCTTTGAGTCTTCTTAGTAGCTGCATTCCCACCAAATCTCTTTTCTACAGCTTCCAACAATAGCTTAGCATCCTTTATAGAGTTAAACTTTAACTGATGTTCATAGGGAATACCCATCATTAAAGTACTTCTAGCCTTCACTTCTAATCTTCTCTGAGCCTTATCGTCAGCAGATGTAATAGGCATCACTGTTGTAACACCTTCCACAACTTGTTTTTTGGCAAAGTTACACCATTCTCCATGACTTTGGATGCAGCCACTATGTGTGCAGAATCTTGGACAATATCTTCTAGCAAAGTTTCTCAAAGCAACAAACTCTAATACCACGTGTTGATCCTACTTCAATAAATCTAATTCCTTAAGCTTGTATAAGGGTTAGTTATATTAGATAAATATAACACAACTATAGTAGAAACTTTGTTTGAGTG
Organism: Tanacetum coccineum; assembly: GCA_026074375.1. Lineage (NCBI taxonomy): Eukaryota > Viridiplantae > Streptophyta > Magnoliopsida > Asterales > Asteraceae > Tanacetum > Tanacetum coccineum. The sequence goes on from BQNB010131577.1 coordinate 2,028, forward strand.
TATTAAATATTATGCGGAATCTAATCTTTAATATTAAGAAGAACTATCAATGAAACAGTAATTATATGAACATATAATTCAACAAACAAAAGCTCCAATATTATTAATAATATGAATACTCTCAAAGTAGTAGGGTTACAAAGACCTTGAAGCTATGATAATTCTATGAATGACTTGTTTTGGTATGGTGCGTTGTGTATGGTGTGGTACATCAATCTCTATGCCCTGGGACCTCCTTTTATACACCAAGGAGTCCTAAACGGCTTACAATACTTTCCTAAGCAATCATAATCTTCTAAAAAAATAACTTATACATATCGTTTACCAAAATATCTCATACAAATCACATAAGCAGTACTAACTAACCTAGCAGTACTAACTTCCTCACTAGCAGCATTAACTCCTTCAGCAGCATTAACTTTATACTAATCGTGGTAACTTTTATACTAGCAGTAGTAACTACTTAGCAGTTTTTCTTCTAAGTCTCTGAGCAGTCTTAACTTCCACTAGCAGTAGTAACTTTGTACTAGTAGTTTTAAACACTTTGAATAATTTTCATTGAAATTCTCCAGCAGCACTAACGTTGACTAAGCAGCATTAACATCAATAAGAGTAGCAGTAACTCCAAACAACATTAAGACGCTTTTAATCCCAACATGAAATCCATGCTAAAAAGTTAGCCAGGAATGCAAACCCATTAGCACTTGTTGCTGTTGCACAACACTATCTAGATGAATATAATCAAACACCCAAATCTCATAAGACTTATGCACCATCATCAAGACAGACATCATCATCCAGATCTCATACTCCCATCCGTACCAAAGGCAAAGAGATAGCTAAACCTGTTACACCTCTATCCGAGTCTACATCTAACGAAGACAATGATCTAAAACAAGCTCAGAGAGATAAGGATATGTAGAAAAACTTATCACGCATTGCAAAGTACTTCAAAAACATCTACAAACCTACCAACAACAACCTCATAACTTCATCAAACACCAGAAACAAGACAGTGGATAATTCTCTAAGATCTCGGAATGACAGACAATCTGGGCAGTTTAGGAATCAGAGGACAGTGACCGTTGCTGGGGCTAAGGAAACTGTAGATAATCAGGTGGTTTAGCAGATTGGGATTCAATGTTTTAACTGCAAGGAGTATGGTCATTTTGCTAAGGAGTGCAAGAAACCAAAATGGGTAAAAGACTATCCTTATCATAAGGAGAAGATGTTGTTGTGTAAGCAGGATGAGAAAGGTGTTCCAATACGTGCAAAGCAGGGTGATTAGCTAGATGACAATGATGAAGAGCCGGATGAACAAGAAATGAAAGCACATTACATGTACATGGCAAAGATCTAGGGGGTTCCAACTGCAGAATTAGGACCTACCTTTGATGTTGATTCATTAGAAAAGGTCCCCGACGATGACTAAAATATGTTTGCCAATGAAAGACAACATTCTGAGCAACCTGAATCCATTAATGACACATATGTGGTGGAAAGGTTGATAGCAATGTCATCCCTAATTCATCAGATATGTGTAATAATGACGATAAGGATGACCAAAATGATGAAGAATATGAAGATGAGCGTGTTGTGCTTGCTAATTTAATTGGAAATTTAAAACATGATACTGACAAAAATAAAAAGATTCAAAAGCAATTAAAGAAAGAAAATGCATCACTCACTCATGAATTGAAAGAGTGCAAATCTGCTCTTACTGAGTCAAATGACATTCGGGATAGATGCAAAAGTGCACTTCATCAGAAAGAGGTTGAGCTTGAGAAGTACAAAACGTATAAAACTTGTTAACTTGAAAAAGATGAGATCAAACGTAAATAAAAAGAAACTCTTGATCTATTAGCTCAGCATAAACATCAATCAACTGAAGCTATAAAAACACAAGCTTATGAAACTTTTCAATTTAAAGAGAAAAATGTTGAGTTAACACACCACATTCGATATGATCTTCTTCGAAAGGAAAAAGAACAATTAGAAAAGGATTTCAAAATAAGTCAAGATAAAGATATTGATAGGATAATTGCTTTAGAAAATCAAGTAAAGTTTCTAAACGACGTTGTTTATAAAACTAATCAGTCTGTCCAAACCATTCATATGCTAGCTCCTAATCCGAGTTTGTATTATAATGGTAGAGAAAGTTTTGTAAATCCTTTGTACCTCAAGAAAGCTCAATCTAAGAAACCATGTTTGTATCAGGTGCCATACCATCAAGATGATCTTGCGAATATATTTGCACCTAACAGTAATGAGACTCTCATTCTTGAGAAAGAGAGTAAGAGTAGATCAAAATTTGATAAAGACTTAGTGAAACCATATGATTACACATATCAAAACCGTCTTTACGAGCTTTTTACACCACAAACACAAAAGTCTCTTGATCAATTGTATTTTGCCATGAAAATAAAAAAGAAAATATGGAGAAAATCTTTTGTTAAATACAAGCCAAATATTGTAAAAAACATTGGGTTTTTGCTTACTCATGCTTCTATAAGTAAGAGTAGATATGTTTTTAATATTTTTCAACAAAACATTACTAATTTTCAAACAATAATTGACATGGATTGGCAAAATTGATTGGATAATCGGTTGAATAAACCAATTACTCATGAGATAACTGTGCATGTAAAAGATCTTTTAATGCCTCTTGCGGAAAAGAGAAAAGCAAATGCTAATGAATTTGAAAAAGCGCTTAAAGAAGAAATGTTTGACCATTTACAGTACATCCAATCACTTGAAAAAGAGCTTGACGAACTGCAATCTGATAAGACTGAATTTTCAAATAAATATGATCTACTCCTCCAAGAATGTCTCACAAAAGATCTTTTGTGTACTGCATTAAGTTCTATGACTGATATCGATAAATATTCTGAAATTTCATGCAAATATATAGAAAAAAATCAAGGAATGTGAATATCTTGAGATTGAGCTTTCCAAACAAACTGAATTTGTCGATAAAGAAGTTTATATTGAGCTTTTAAGAAGTTTTGCTAAACTTGAGAAACACTCAATTTCTCTTGAACTTACTTTACAACAGTGTCAAGAACAACATAAAAATGACAAAGTTTGGAAACAGCAAGAATCTTCTTCATTTCGAGGTCAAAATGAACAATATTTCAAAATACAAGACTTGAAAGCTCAATTACAAGACAAGAACATTGCCATAAGTAAGTTAAAGAAACTCATTGAGAAATAGAAAGGAAAATATGTGGATACTAAGTTTGATAAACCATTTGTTGCTCGACAACCAAATGCTTTTAGATTTCAAACACCATCAGTTTTAGGTAAATCGACTCCTTTTTCAAACTCTCTTGAGAAAAAAGATTTTTCAAAAACAAAGTCAGTTAACAAAACTAATGTGTCAGAGGGTACATCAAAACCAGTCACTTCATATAGTTTGCCTCAAACAGCAAGACAAGCTATAAGAAACACAAACGTGATAAAACCAGGAATGTATCGAATTGACACTAGGACAACACAAACTAGAGTACCTCAGTTGCCTCAGACTACTTAGAATACTAATCCACATGTGTCCACTTCTATATGAGTAAATACTAATCCACATGTGTCCACTTCTATAGGAGTAATTCAGAGAACTAGTGTTAGCAGGCACCGCTTAGGAACACTCAAATGAAAGATAAGTTCATGCAAAACAATAGTCAAGTGAAGATTAAGAAGACTGAAGTAGAATACCACCATAGGATTTATAATTTTCTAATAAAACAAAGTCTGTAATTGCGTCTAATGACAATTTAAAGTCCAGAACTTCGAATGTTAATGTTGTTTGTGCTGCTTGTGGAAAATGTATGTTTAATTAGAATCATGATGATTGTGTTTCTAAATTATTGAATGACGTGAATGCTAGATCTAAGAAGCATAAAGCAGTGCCCATTAGACCTAGAAAACCCATAAGAAAGTAAACCAATCTGTTGCCACACCCCCTATGAAAACAGTTGCTTCTGACTCTACTATCCAGAAATCCAAGAGTTACTTTAGGATACTTTATGAGAAAACGAGTAAGGCATGGACATGGTGGATAGCAAAACAATGCCCATCAGGATATATATAGGTTCCTAAGACAAAAATGAAATGGGTGCATAAACTTAGGAAAGAAAATGTGAACACGAGTATTAGTCCCACCATAGATAATGCATCTAGGATAACTAATGTCTTGAAACTCACAAATACTTTAGGATCCAATTTTTTAAATGTTCCATCGTCCTTTAATTCTGTTGCAGATTGTGCAAATCATTCTATTCATTGTTCACTCTGGATACACAAAGGACATGACTGGTAATTTCAAGCTACTGTGCAATTTTGTTGATAAATTTCTAGGTACGGTACGGCTCAGAAATGATTAATTTGCACCAATTCTTGGTTACGGGAATCTGGTTCAAGGAAATATCACAATCAAGAGGGTTTATTACGTCGAAGGCCTTAATCATAATCTATTCTTGGTTGGTCAATTTTGTGACGCAGATTTGGAGGTGGCATTCTAGAAATCTACTTGTTTTGTAAGAGATCTTCAGGGAAACAATCTACTTATGGGTAATCGTGGATCTGATCTTTACACAATCTATTTTCTAGAAACATCTTCACTAACTCCAATCTGTTTCATGGCAAAGGCATCACCAACTTAAGCATGGTTGTGGCATCGAAGACTTTCACATCTTAACTTCGACACCATCAACTTGCTTTCCAAAAAGGATATTGTGAATGGCTTACCAAAGTTGAAATATGTCAAGGATCAATTGTGTTCATCTTGTGAATTGGGTAAAGCAAAGCGAAGCACATTCAAGACAAAGACTATTCCAATTTCAAAAGGACGGTTAAATTTGCTTCATATGAACTTATGTGGTCTGATATTGGCTAAAATATACATATTTTGTACCCCGTAAAACACTATAAAAGGACTAAAAACACTAAAATATAGATAATTATGTTGCAAATATGTTTGTATTGTGTTTTTATGTCTTACAGGTAAAAAGGATTGAAAACGAAGCAAAAACGGTAATTTTCGGGTGACTTTCGACGACGTTTTCACATTTATCGAGGTCCAAACGAAGTCGTGAAAATTCCTCGATCACACCATTGGAAAGAGCACGAAAAAACGAGTCCAACGGTACCGGCCTTTCATATTTTAACCTTTTTATTATGAACCTTTTTTGTCCCTGTTTGAACCTTTTATCTTTATTAAACCTGGACCAAGTTAAAAGGGCTTATATATTAATTTTGCATTCATATAATTGTAACTATGCACTAGCACAGCGGTAAGCTGTGTGTGCATAGTTTCATCCAAAGAGGTCTTGAGTTCGATTCTTGTGAGGGTTTATTCCCCTCACGACCCGACTCACGACCCGACCCGACCCACGACCCGGCCCATGACCCGACCAGACCCGGCCCAATACCCGACTCGACCCGGCCCAATACCCAATCCGGCCCACCAATTGACCGGCGGTCGACCACCGTTGACCGGTGGTCCGGCGGTGTTGACCGTCGTTGACCACCGTTGACCACCGTTGTTGACCACCGTTGACCGGTGGTCCGACGACGGTTGACCGGCGGGATGAACAGTGAAAATGCCACGTGGCACCACTCAGAGGGTGACACGTGGCGCTTCTAATGATTGGTGTCAGATGTACAGGTACGAGGTACTGTAGCAGTACGAGGTGGCAGACACGTCAGTACGATGTACTGTAGCAAGTCCCAGGTGTCATACAGTACAGTTCAGGTGACGGCTGGACAATCAGAGGGTGACACGTAGGCAACTGGCGTGTAGTCAGTACGAGGTACTGTAAGCGTCAGTACGAGAAAGGCGTGGCAAATATATGTAGGCGGTTGGTGGAGTGCAAAATGACCCAAAATACCCCAAATCCAGCAATATAATTGGATGGAGGCTTGAAAGGACGAAAATACCCTCACCCACTTTGGCTATAAATAAAGACACGCACAGCTCATTTGTGTGTGGAATTTTAGTGTAGGAATTTAGTAGTTTCTTTTTTAGTGTGTTTTTTTTAGTGTAGGTTAGTTTTTAGGAGTAGTATAATTTTGATTTAGCTTATTGTATAAGCTTATTATTTGCTTATTGTAATCAAGATTTTAAGCTTATTAATGAAGATGTTTGAGGTTTGTTTTTATTTAATGCTTATTATTTTTTTATGCTTATTTTCTTTTCTTTTTTATACTTATTCTTCTACTCTTTCTTTTATTTTTGCTTATTTCTAAATAAGCTCATACTTATAGCTTATTTTTGGATCCGATCTCTTAAGCTTATATTCTAATAAGCTTCTTTAATAGATTATTTAGACTACTTATTTTATATTGTGTTTGATTAGGAGCTTTTCTAGTGAGCTTATTTAGCTTATTTTCGAGTGCATATTATTACTCCTAGTTATTGTTATTAGATCTAATCCTATAAAATACCGTCTCTTGATTCACTTGAATTGAACCATCTTAGTTTCGGGTGGATAGATCTAAAAATAAAAGATCTTATATTTTAGCTTATTTTCTAGCATAAAATTGTTGTTTTTTTTAATTCTAGCTTATTTTTCTTAGATCTAAATCCTTAAATATACCCGATCCGAGTTCACTTGATTGAACACCTTAGTTTCGGGTGGATTTAGATCTAAAAATTTTCATCTTTTTATTAGCTTATTTTTGTTCTAACTTTTCATGTCTTATTTCTTATTCCATCATTCTACATCTAAGGCCGGAGCTTAAGGGTCTTATAAGGTTAATAAATAGATAAAGTTTTGATCTTTTTAGATTTTATGGAAATAATTAGTAGATAAAGTTGACACCTTTATTCGCTAATATATGAAGTAAAAACTTTAAAAGTGACAACCTATTTGTTTATTAAGTTTTTAAGATCGGTGGTGTTATATCCTTGCGTTCTTCATTCGTTACCCTTTTTCCATTTTTAATACTAGTAGTTTTAGAAGTTTTTAGCTAAAAATGTTTATGTTTGATCTTATGATTGTTGCTAGTTTATTTGTTATGATTAGTGAGTAGTTTACTTGTGTTTGCTAAGTGATTAGTGAATTGGAATTTAGGTGCGGGTTTAAAAAGGTTTAAAAAATTAATAGTCATTAGAATTTTCCAATTTTCATATCGTCATTTACTTTTAATACAATTTAAATACTTGTCATTTAAATTGACACTTTACCTTTACTTTACTTTAAATTGTCATTTACAGTTCTTGAAATTGTTTTTGAAGGATTTTAATTCGTTAAAACCTTAAACCCGCAACTTAAAGCAGTATTACACTGTCACTTAGCAAGCATTTTCGTCATTTATTTCCTTTAGATCAATCTTAGTATAATCTTGTAGTTTTCAATTTTAAAATTAATATTAGTTTAAAATCAAAAAAGTTTAGTTACCCTTTTATATGCTTTCCCTTTAGTAGATTTAGAAAACCAATCCCAAAAATTTAAGTGATAATCAAGCTCGATTCCACATTCATCTGAAAATTCATTCACTTCTCGCCGAGGAAACGAGACCCAGGGAGGTTTTTGATAATTGCTCCTTGTTTAAAGAGATTTTCTATACCCGACGGAAAATACTCACTATACTATTATTGGCATATCCTTATTATTACGTATTTATATATATTATATATATTTATATACGTGTAGTTCGGACTTGATCAATGCTCTAATTCGATAGGTAAATGACACGACTTTCCATACACGAGCTTGTAAGGGGTGCAACCAATTGGTGTCTTATAAGCGGTACGAGAATGCCCCATAAGAGCGTCATCAAGCCATAGGACCACGCGGGCACGTTTTTCTCCAACCGTCCATTCTAAAATACGTTTTAAAAACCCACGATTCCAACACCTATCGACTTTGACCACCTCGTTTGAGGGTGTAAGCGGTAGCAAGACGATGAGTGACCCCATACTTAGACATTACTTTAGCAAATTTATCATTACAGAAATGGGTCCCACGATCGCTTATAATAGCTCTTGGTGTACCGAATCGGGCAAAAAGAGATTTCAAAAACTTAACTACAACTCTAGCATCGTTAGTGGGGAGCGCCTTGGCTTCAACCCATTTGGATAGGTAATCGACGGCTACGAGTATGTATTTATTTCCTCTAGATGACGGAAATGGTCCCATGAAGTCTATGCCCCAGACATCAAAGATTTCACACACTTGGATGGAATTTTGTGGCATCTCATCACGCTGTGAAATTTTTCCTTGACGCTGGCATGAGTCATAGTTTTTGACTAACTCATGGGCATCTTTGTAGATTGTGGGCCAATAAAATCCTGAGTCAAAAACCTTTTTGGCGGTGTAGTTGGCACCGTAATGTCCCCCGGTGGGTCCACTATGGCAAGCTGTGAGGATGTCGACAGCTTCTTGGCCCGAAACACATCGCCGGATCACTTGATCCGCACAGGTTTTGAATAGAAAAGGGTCGTCCCAAAAATAATGTTTGACATCTTTGAAAAATTTGTTTTTCTGCTGAGTTGACATTCCTTTTACAATAAAATTCCCCGCGTGGTAATTTGCATAATCGGCAAACCACGGGGTACTTGGTTACCTACAGAAGTCACCTATTAAGTTTCTCGAGAGGAAAATATTTCGTTTATTTTCATTGGACGAGAACATTTTCCATACCGGGTTTTTCCTAATCGGGAAAAGATGATCTGCCCGCGTTAGTTTCTCGCTTCCCATCGTATCAATTACTTTAAAATCGTATTCTTGAAGGATGAGAACCCACCGAAGCAATCGCAGAGCCCTTGGGAGTCTTTCGTATAAAGAGGGTATATAGGCGAATGATACCGTATACACTATGGCTTTTATTCATTAATGATGTAATGATTAGAATTTTCAAAAGGCAACAACAACGGCTAACATTTTCCTTTTCCGTTGTGGTGTAGTTCGATTTCCGCCTCGGTCATTGTTTTTGCTTGCATAAATGTATAAGGCCATAGTGTTTTCTCAATTCGTTGCCCTAGAACTGCACCTATGGCATAGTCGCTCAATCGCCATCGCAAATAAGGCTCAAAGGGTGGTCCTGAGTCGGGGGCAATCAGAATTGGGAGCTCCTATTTTTTCTTTAAAATCCTAAAAAGCTTGAATGCATTATGGTAATGGGGTCATACGGGATTGTGTATGTTTTGGAAGGTGTCTTTCGGAGAAATGAAAGGAATGTTTTTTTCTCAAGGAGAATGATTCATGGGTCAGGAAATTTTAAAAAGTCCTTGATGAATCTACGTTAGAAACCTGCATGTCCAAAAACTCCTAATACCCATGTACGTTAGTGGATGGAGGGTAATTTAGCAATGAACGTCTATTTGGCTTGAAAATCGACTTCTATTCCTTTCTTTGAAATTTTGTGTCCAAGAACGATGCCTTCTTTCACCATAAAATGGCTTTTTTCCCAATTTAGAGCCAAATTAGTGTCTTCACACCGTTTAAGCATCTTTTCTAAATTGGAAAGGCACGTAGAGAAAGAATTTCCGAAAACTAAAAAGTCATCCATGAAAACTTCCATCGTCTTTTCAATCATATCATGGAAGATAGCCATCATACACCTCTGGAACGTGCCTGGTGCATTGCATAAGCCGAAATGAGGCATTCGCGGTAAGCAAACATTCCGTATGGGCAGGTGAATGTGGTCTTCTCCTGATCTTTTGGATCGATTGGTATTTGAATGTAACCCGAGAAACCATCGAGGAAACAATAGTATTCATTTCCTGCGAGTCTCTCGAGCATTTGATCCATAAACGGCAAAGGGAAGTGGTCTTTCCGGGTGGCTTCGTTCAACTTACGATAATCAATACAAACTCTCCATCCCGTTACAAGTCTAGTTGGTACTAATTCATTTTCATCATTGGTCACTACGGTCATCCCTCCTTTCTTTCTACGGCACACAGTGCACTGGGCTTACCCAAGGACTATCCGAGATTGGGTAGATTAATCCGGCTTCAAGAAGTTTTCAACCCCCTTACATAATACATCGTGGATCTTTGATAACCCTTCTCTGATGTTGACCGCATGGTTTCGTAGTCCCTTCCTAAGAATTTTATAAGATAAAATTTCGGTTAATATCCCTTTATGCGGAGAGTTTCCAGTGCTGGCTCGCTTTCCGGACTTTAGAACCTTTATGAGAGCGGTCTTTTCATCGACACTCAAATCTTTGGCAATTATGACTGGCAACTTGTTGTTGTCTTCCAAAAATGCATATTCGAGATGAGGCGGTAAGTCCTTAAGTTCGACCTCAGGAGGTCACATCAATTGAAGATTTGCCAGTTTTAGCTTCACAAATTTTAAGTCCCCTTTTCTAATTTCGCAAATAATTCCCTTGGTTTGAAGGGGGTAAAGGATCACTATTAAGGAGTGCTTCGAGAATAAGAATATACCCCTCTGGGTCATAATAGGATTCATCAACTTCCGGTGAAGTTGGATCGTCGACTAGAGCAAGAAAAGCATCAGCTTCTTCGATGAATAGAAAATCACTATCCTGAAAGGAGTTGAGAGTCGAAAGACGAATTTAAAAAAAAAAACTATCCAGGTCCCATATCCGGTGAGTTGGGTTACCACATCGCGAATCACAGTTGGAAAATCCTAGAACTTCCTGAGAATACTCCTCACAAGCCAATTCAACAACTTGTTCGGCCACGGTTCGTCCGTCATATCATTATAATATAACCGAATATCTATGAAGTTGATCAAGATGTAAGTAATGTGGCTCATTGCTAACCTCGAAGGGTCCAATTCACCTTCGACACGTCTATCAAAGCACGACCGATCCTTAAGAAAACACCTCCTGAGAAAAAGATGTAATCGAGGGTCTTGTTCAAATCTACGACCGACGAAGTCGTCAGGAAACTGGAATACACCAACTTTAAACGTTGACAGCTTTAGCAATACCGAATGGTCGGGAGATCGAAGGTCCGCTAATTCAAGTGTTCATGCAGTGTCGAGTCAGGTTTGAAGGTTCAGCTTTTTTCCACACGGAAAAAAATGGCATGAATATTTTATGCTCGCGCCAAGATCGGCCAGGCTAAGGCATCATCCATTCCGGGAATTTACAGGAATAAGGAATCTGCCGGGGTCACCAAGTTTTTTGGGTAACTTGTTAAGTATGACCACCGAGCAATGTTCGTTCAAAGGGGTTCTAGCCATCTCACTAAGTTTTTCTTTATTTCTGATTAAGGCTTTAAGAGTTGAAGCAAATTTGGGCATTAGAGTCAAAGCATCCATGAAGGCTAATTTCAGAAACCTCATAATCTTTAAAGATTTCAAGAATTTCTCAATTTTGTCGTTAGCTGATTTTACAAAGCGATTTTCATCATTGTCGCCTGAAGGATAAGGAGATCGACGGTTTCGGTTAGACATCCGGCGCACTAACAGGAGCACAACTGGCTTGGAAACCCGGATTTTGGTTTACAAACTGGACAAAAGAACCGACAGGTTTGAGAAGTCTTCGGTAATTTGTCCGTTATTAGAGTAGGAAAAACGCGTATCCTTTTCACCCTCGGTTCTACGTTCCACAACTTTAGAGAAGAAGTAGTAGAATTGTTAGGTCCCTTGATAAACAACCCGCTTACGGGTAGTAACCCCGCAACTCTTCCTTTGGGTTAGTAATCGTATAAACTAGGAAGGAGAAACTGAACTCGAAGTCGAAGCGGTATTGAGAATTTACGAACTTCAGAAAAAGCATTTTCCGTCAAAGTTTTGTCATCTGGTTATTGGTATACCTTAGGCCTTATTTTGCATAATCCTCAATACTGCATCATTAGCCTTTTACATAATTCTCAAATCGTTTTTGAAACACATTGCATTGCAGGAGCGGGAGCTTGAATAAGGTTGAGCTTGGTAAAACCGGTATTGTTGACTATTCGGTAGGTTGATAAATTTGTCCTTGTAGAAGTTATTTCCAACGGTTTTGATTGAAATTTGTTCCCTCCTCGATTTTGGTTGAAATTATTTCCTGATTTCTGATATGAAACGGTTTTGGGGGGGGATTGTTTTGAATTGAGGAAAACCAGAGGTCGGATTGGGTTTGCACCATCGGAGTCTAGAAATTGGTATGTCCTTAGATTGGAAATTAAGCCTTGCAGCAGCTTATAGAAACGTACTCTAGAATGTTTAGTCTCGATAAACATTGCCATCGGATGCGGGACAATTTCTATAAGAATAGCACCTCCCACAAGTTAACACAACACCCTGCTCGTATCCGCTTTTTACAGCACGGAGCTTGGGCTTTTTGCTTGTCGATAAGCATAGTCTTCATCATATTCTTAAGTTCAGAAACTTCAGTTGTAAGAGCAGCAACATCGGGTAAAATTCCGGGGGTAGATGAGCTCGAACTCACTTTGGCAACGACTGCCTTGTTTCGTGAATTAAGAACCTTGGATTTTCTCTCGATAATTTTCAAGCATTCACGAGGCATCTTATTCCCAAAAAATTTCCCCAACCGCCCGCAGCGGAAATCATGAATCTTGATCATTTATCAAAATTTAAGGCATAGTAAAATGTAACTAGTGATGTAATTCTGAAATCCGTGATGTGGACAATGTTTCGATAGATTATCATTAAATCGATCCCAAGACCGCGTTAAACTACTCGTCAAATCTTTGTGAAATCACGGGATTTCGTTTCGAAATTTGTCGATTTTTTGAAGGAGGAAAGAATAGATTAATGAAGTTAAAACAAGATCACCATGTCCATAAATGATCGAGGAGGTTTCATTCTCTAGCCCAATCCGGGCTGAACCATCCGAGAGAAAATGGGAAAAGCATAATTTTAATTTGACGAGCTCCGGGACTAAGGGAATCCATCGTTGAGGTGCTCTTGTTGAAATAACGGATGTGAGCATGTGGATCCCACTTTGTCATGTCCGGAAAAACTTCTTGTTTGAACAAGATTGATCAACCATGCTTTAACTCAAAATTAACATTGATTTCGGGAATTACGTTTGCATCCTCGTACCCCTCGGTGGGTGCTTGGAGAAATTCCGCCATAGTCCGGTTATCAGCCATTGGAACTAGGGGAGGATTATCAAAAGGTTCTTCTAAATTAAACGATTCTACAACAGCCGGTGGGCATAGTGTTTGAACGGTTTACGTTTGCGGGTTATGAGAACGAGTCCATAGCACAAAAATAGAAAAAGAAATTTTACAAAATATATATATATGATATAAAAATATATATATATAGATATATATATAATATATATATAAATATATATATATTATATTAACATCTTATTTTAACGAAATAACGAGATAGACAATTGAACCAACAAATCAAACTTACTTGGAAGTGAAGACGAAGAGTACGCCATGGCGGTAAGAGACTTCAAGAAGTTCTTTAAGAGAAGAGGTAGATTCGTGAGACAACCTCAGAACGACAAAAAGACGTTCCAAAGAAGCCATGATGACAAGAACGGTAAAAGTGATAGAAAATGCTTTAGATGCGGCGACCCAAATCATCTTATTATAGAATGTCCAACACCACCAAAAGACAAGAACCAAAGAGCTTTTGTCGGAGGTTCTTGGAGTGATAGCGGTGAAGAAGATGATGAGAAGGTTAAAGACGAAACGTATCTCGTAGCTCAAGCATCAAGTGAGGTATGTTTCGAATCCTCTTACTCTAGTGATGAGAACTCATCAATAGATGATTTAGTGCTAGATAATGAATATGATAAAGTGTGCAAAATGAGTTTAAAGATAATTGATTGAAGCAATCTTATACACGTATTAAGATAAAATATAATATGATAGAAAAAATTATCAAATTACCCTTGAGGACAAAGCTAAAAAGGAAAATCTTCGTAAATATATATAATATAATACGTATATTAACCGGAAGTATGATTCCCGGGTCGTTATTCCCCAACGATTTGTGAAATTGAGACTACGTTTGTTGTTCGGACAATGATTTGAATTAGAAACAAAGATTGATTTGATTATCTATTTTTACGAATTAAAAACAATTAAAATAAGTAAATGATAACAATTAAGCACGAAAACAAATAACGGGAAATCAAACTTTAACTAAAAAACGCAAAACGATAACTCTAAATGGCAGTTAAAAACCCTAAATTTCCAAATTTAAACCTAAAATGAATTTTTCTTTTTAATTAGACTCTAATTGAGTAAAAAGTAAGTTTAAAAAAAACTAAAACAAAAACGGAGTTGAAATGAGCTTTAAAACACGAAAAATGTAAACGGGAACGAATCTCGTTCTTTAAAAAATGAAATTTTGCAAATTAAACCCTACGGGAACAAAACTAATTTTCCTAGAGACTTAACGATAAAAGAAAATTTTTTAAAAAAGAATTATATTTTTTTGATTATTTTTCTATTTTTTATGATTTTTTAAAGTTTTTAACAAAAATAAATGTTTAAAAATACTAAACTAATTATAAAAATCCTGAAAAAATTATGGAAAATAGTTTGAACTAATACGGACCTAGGAAAAATAAACTTAGTTACACAACTTATCGAATAAGCTGTGTAATAAGCTTAAAACAGCTTATAAGCTAAAAGGAAGAAAACGTGTACTAATAATAAATTTTGCAAAGGTATAATGAAAAAGTCCCCATGGCGCGTTGGTAGTGGTGTGTGGTGTGTGTTGCTATAAAGGGTTGAGGGTGTTGAGGTCGGGGGTTCGAGCCTTGCTCACCCCCGATTTCCACCTTCCCCTTTTTTTATTTTTGAAAACTTATAAAAGCAAAGTTTTAGAAAAGCTAAGAATAAACACTTTTAATAAAAGAAATTTTTTATGAAAAGCCCTAAATAAGCTTTTAAACAGCTTAAAATTACACAGTTACTACTTAACTTTATTTTTGGTTTTTATAGAAAACTTTTTAGGCTACAAAACTAAATAAGCTATGACAAAGAATTATAAGCTATATTTCCTACCTAACCCTACCCTAATAAGCTTAAAATGACACAAATAAGCACTATAATATAAACCATAAGCAGAAAATCTAAATAAGCCCTTATGAAAGCTTTAAACCAAACAGCCCCTAGGCAGATTTTGATCTAATTTTTAAGCTAACAAATGAAGGACTTTAGCTATGGAACTTATATTTTCTTAAAGCTTGACTAAGTGGCTTTTTGAAAATGCTTTTAAAAAGATATAAGGAAAACAAGAGCTTATTGGAAAAACCTTTTGAAAACAGACAACTTAGCCAGCATTTGCTGACTTTGGTATTTGAAAGCTTAAAGACAAAAAGCTATTTTGCAGGTTGAAAACAGATTATCAAAAGAGCTTAACTTCAAAAAGCAAATTGAAAAAGATGATTAATGACCTAAAAACTTATTGTATTATGAAAAGCAAAAGCTAAAAACTAATTTAACTCTCTAAAAATTAAGCTAGAAAATGGAAATTTGTCTATTATAACTGCTGATGCAGTTGACACAATTGTGACCCAAATTTAAACTAGACAAAATGCAGGCCTATTGAGACTATTCTAACATGCTAAAAACTCAAAATGAAAGACAAGAAAGACAATGACTAATGCTAGAAGAGATCTAAGCTAAATTATGCAAATGACTTGACAGATTATTATTTATAAAGAACTAACTAATGAAAACTTGATTTACTCTAATCTAATTTATGAAACTAGATTAAACAGACTTAAATAAGTGATCAAATCAAATTTCTCAAGACCAATTGGCCACTAACAGTATTAACTTGTGGTTAATACTGTTATGCCAAACACTCCTTTAAACAACTTAAAATCCAATTCAGTCTATCAACAATAGATTTGATGATCAGAACTTTAATACCAGATAACAAATAGCTTATAACAAACCTAATGATCTTATATTAATAAGCAAATAAGCCATAGACAAATAACTAAGAACTATGTTAATATTTTTTTGGTTTTTAGAGATTTATAAGAGAAAACATAAAAATCTAAGATCTACACTACAAAAGCTAAAAACAGGTAATAGAATATGATTAATAAGCATAATGAGATAGATTTAAGCACAAATAAGCTAGCAGGTAAGCAGAATAAGCAAATTAGACTAGGAATTTAAAGACAAAAAGGATAAGGAAAACTTACAAAGGCCTTAGCTAAACAAAGGCAATAAAGGCTCAATTGAGCTGTCTACAAGCTCCAGCTTATCCAAGGATAAGTTGGTAGGGTCCCATAAGCTCTTCCAAGTTAAGCTTATCATCCAAGTAGCTCAAATCCATAATAAGCAAAGGTATTAAGACTGATTTTATTGGTTTAAGTATATTAAGAGCTTATTAATAGCTCAATTTAAGCTTAAAGACTCAAAGAGCTTGTATGAGCTTATTAGGAGCTTTTGAAACAATAACATGAGAATTTGAGGATTACAAGAGCTTATGACAGATTGAATAAAAAAAACACTAAATTTCATTAACTTGAAATTTGATTACAAGATTTCAAAACTGAATTACAATAACTGAATTTGAAAATTACAAAAGCTAAAGTTTAAAAGCTAAAAAATTACATAAGCTAAAATTTTAAAAGCTAAAAACTCAATATCCCGTGTGTGTGAATGTGAGGGCTATTTATAGCCTGAGAATGAAGGTTCTAGGTCTCTTGCCCCGCTCCTATTGTCTTGATCTTAGCCATTGAATAAATTCCAATCATTGAGTCATAATTTAAGCCGTTGGATCACTTTGGTGGGCATACGGATTGCCAACGTGGCATTCCGTGTGTCAGAGCCATTGTGCTTCTTTTTCAAGTCTTTTAGTGCAAAATACTAGTCCTT
>BQNB010131578.1:4280-18762 GCA_026074375.1 Tanacetum coccineum
TAAGCTTGTTGTTCATTGACTATGTGTGTTTTAGATGGAATTTGCTAATTAGGGTAATACTGTTTTTTTACATTTTGTTTTGTTCTCTAGCTGACTAGCTTCAGATTAGGTAACTTATTCATTTTATGCTTTTATTATGTTTTGTTTGTAGTGTCATTATGTAGTTTTTTCAAGTGACCATCAAATCTTCAAAATTTATCTTGTCATATGTGTGTTTAAATGAGTTGTTTTTGTGCATATTTGTGTCAACTTCTTATTTCTATTTATGGAATTACTGGTTTAACAAGTCCCATTTAACATAAATAAAGGATTTTAACACACTTTTACACTATAGCGGAAAAATCCATGTGGTTAAGAGGCATCTTTGAAAACCCCCTCGTCCGGCCGTGTTCATAAACACAATACCTTCCTCATAAAATCACCAAAGCTATTGCACAAACATTTGACAAGAGTTTAATATCTATGACCATATAAACTTATATGAAACACTTTAATTTTTATATATCTTCATCTTTCGTTTCTGCATTTGAGTGTTTTATAACTTTATACAATTTTTGAATTCAACGAGTTGGAATTTAACCCGCGCGTTGCGGCGGGGGGCGAATAAAAGAAACTTGAGGGGGGTTTTTTTTTTTTTAAAGTTTATGTAAAAAAGTCGTAAACAATTAAAAGTTGATGGTCCGTTTTGTAAATTTTTTTTTTTTAGTTTGGGCCAGTTCTTGGCTAATTTTTGGGCCGGTACTGTAGCACTGTAGCAAGCACTGTAGTTGCTACGGTGCAACCGACCATTTTTGAAATGTATTATAGAGTAATTTTCAAGTTTACCCATGAGTAAAAAATGTAAAAGAAGTAAAAAAGTTCAGCACAATTAATGCAAAGTTTACTTTTTGTTATAGTGTGTGTGCTATGACAGAATCAACCAATTAGGGCTTACTGTTTTCCTGTTACATTGCATTTTTTATTCAGACCATGTTGCTTTTTCAGTACCCCACGCGCCTAAACACCACGCGCCTTTTCTATTCTCATGCCAATATACTACACCCAATGCACATGTTAACAGATCTATAGCCTGGTCACACAAAATATGAACAATGTATGATAAGCTTAGAATGGAAAGAAACTTGAAATCAAATGAAAACAACACCTTTAAAGACATAGACCCTATTACACTACATTTCCATTTTCATGCTAGTTAAAGAAGGATTAGAATCCTTTAAAGTTGAGTCAAACATGATACACTATGTTCATCAATCAAAATTGTTAATTGTATAAAACTTTTTCTTTTAATAAAAATCATGGGTCCACTTATGTATTTTCACTCACAATAAACTTAACATGATCAATCATGTTTGACCATAACTTTAGAGGATCATTTTCCTTAAAAGGAAACATGAAAAGCAAATACATTCAAGAGGATAGTATCATAAATTTTATGTTAGATACTGATTTACAAATTACATGATAATATTGGATGACGTTATGATTTTTACATGTTAGCCCCCCCCGCCTACATCTCCCCCCCCATTTTTAACTCATATTTTATGAAAATTTAAGTTTTGATATTTACTTTATTTTATCTTAAACTAAAGTAAAATAAGAGAGAGAGAGCCAATACTAATTGTAATATTGTACTAGTACTATATATTTCTACTTATGGACTAAATTAAGTAATTAACTACTACTAACCTTTCTTTTTTTGCCAAAAATGATCGACTAATTCAACCAAAAGCACCCTACATTTTCAAAAATTCACAAGATTTTCTCAAAATGACAGACTGTTTGCGATTTTTTACGTTATAAGGGACGCATGGTATTATTTGTATTTTATGCAAGTAAATCCAACTAGCTAGCCAGGCCGGGTTACTTGTACAAGAGGATGTCTTATATATATATAGTAGGGATCTAGTGAGAAGTAACTTATAATAAGAAGTGGTGAGAAGTGACTAAAACCACACATTTGAAATGCAACGACTTGCATTAGATGCATTTTTATTCATATAAATGCACCATTTTTATTCATATAGATGCACAAAATTGCGCAGGGGAAAAAAAATAAGAACTCGCAGGTGCATAGCACATTCACACATATGCTGACAAAAATTAGACAGCGGCATCACAGAATCGGCAGCAGAGCGGAATCGTTTAGCGGCGGACAAATGGAGAGCGAAATTAGGCGGAACTAGACATAACCGGGCGAAACTAGATGTATAATGGAAGAGACATGCTAAACTAGACATAATCATGTGGAATTAGACGTGTAACCAGATGCGGTACCGGGCATAACCACAGCAAAACTAGGCTGAACCAACCACATGTAAAACAAGTTGTTGAGTTGAGATGCTACACATAATTACGCAAGTCAAAATCGGATTTGAGATTTCCAATAAGTCAAGGAAATCTAAAGTCAAAGAACATTTTCCTTGAAGCAGATGGAGTAGATGGGCATAAAGCACCTGAACTGATCAAAATGGAAATTACATGTGAGGCAACTGATATCTTCTGTTTTGGACTGATTTTACTATATATAATTACTTACTGGTAAAGAACCAGATGAAACAGTGATTAAGATTCTTATTTGACAACGTTGATGAGGAATGCCATCTTGGATAATAGGATATCGGATTTGCACCATATACTAATAATATCTTGCTTAATGAAAATAAACTTAACAAATGTCTTCTTAACAAACATGACAACTAGTAATTCACTAATTTAGAAATCCAGGAGCCGTTTCCATGCTTTCTCACTCCATCACGGCTTGATCCACTCCACATTGTAGCACTCATCATAAATACAGTCATCCTTGGTCAACGGAAATAGAACACTCACCTGACCTTTTTGGGTTTTTGCAACAACCCTTTTAGGATCAATGGCCAAAATGTCAGGGGCTGTTACAATAGGAATTCTCTTGTAAAACTTGATGGTCTTGCTCAAAAAGTCCGTTGACTCACCCTTGATCAACAACATGTTCTTATCAATCTTTATCACCAAATCTTCTTGACCAGCTCCGCATACATCCACCAAAATCTCAAGCCCCCGAGTTGAATACCTTTTCCTAATGTAGATGTCATCATTTGACCATTTTGCTTTCATCGTCTCCCACGCAAGAGAGTAGTATGTCCCAGGAGCTGAAAATAAAGAAAGCAATCATTTAGTATGCGTTGATAAAAAAAATAAAGGGCAAGATGGTCGATATTTGAAACCAATAAATCAAATGCACCTGTGAACACAGACATCACTGAATCGGAAGAAGTTGACATCTTCATAGCAGTTTTAGCAAATGGTTTAATCACTGCTAGAGCCTTTTGAAGCGCTGCAGGTCTAGTAATGGTGGTTGTCATTTCAAGATCTGAAAACCATGAACGGAAATAACAAGATATGATTATATAATGCACACAAAACATACACTCATCCCATATATAGCCGATATAGTAACCACTGAAATTGCCAAGACCGGGAAGACCAATCGAAAACTTTTGAGCCGTGATACCCATGTTAATTATAAACTTTGGAGACATGTTCTATGTTGTTCTAGACTTCTAGCATCATAATATGACTTCCAGTACGTAACTTATATGATCAGTTATATGGGCTCCAGTAAAAGTCGTAACCTTTACACACCCGGACATATAAGCATGAACAAAGCCAAAAGGAATGTACTAGCAAAAGCAAGATCACAAATCAAGAGTACTATAAAAGAATACTAGCTACCAGTAAAAATATCTAGAGCATACGAAGAAAACGTGCACTCTTCAACACACAAAAGATGCACACATATACATCACATTAACGCACATATTATTTAAACCGAGAAAGAGAGCAAGAAATAGCAACCCGAGTCAATGGATGAAAAAGTAAAATACGAACAACATCATTCAATGCTTAAGAAGTTTTATTTATACTTATATGGAAAAAAGAGAGATGAAAAGAAAACACATAGGAACAACAGTTGATAGATCACCTAAGAGTACTCTATCAACTGTTGTTCCTATGTGTTTTCTTTTCATTTCTCTTTTTTCCATATAAGTATAAATAAAACTTCTTAAGCATTGAATGATGTTGTTCGTATTTTACTTTTAGGTGATCTATCAACTGTTGTTCCTATGTGTTTTCTTTTCATCTATCTTTTTTCCATATAAGTATAAATAAAACTTCTTAAGCATCGAATGATGTTGTTCGTATTTTACTTTTTCATCCATTGACTCGGGTTGCTATTTCTTGCTCTCTTTCTCGGTTTAAATAATATGTGCATTAATGTGATGTATATGTGTGCATCTTTTGTGTGTTGAAGAGTGCACGTTTTCTTCGTATGCTCATTTTTACTGGTAGCTAGTATTCTTTTATAGTACTCTTGATTTGTGATCTTGCTTTTGCTAGTACATTCCTTTTGGCTTTGTTCATGCTTATATGTCCGGGTGTGTAAAGGTTATGACTTTTACTGGAGCTCATATAACTGATCATATAAGTTACATATTGAAAGTCATATTATGATGCTAGAAGTCTAGAACAAGAGTCAACGGACTTTTTGAGCAAGACCATCAAGTTTTACAAGAGAATTCCTATTGTAACAGCCCCTGACATTTTGGCCATTGATCCTAAAAGGGTTGTTGCAAAAACCCTTAAAGGTCAGGTGAGTGTTCTATTTCCGTTGACCAAGGATGACTGTATTTATGATGAGTGCTACAATGTGGAGTGGATCAAGCCGTGATGGAGTGAGAAAGCATGGAAATGGCTCCTGGATTTCTAAATTAGTGAATTACTAGTTGTCATGTTTGTTAAGAAGACATTTGTTAAGTTTATTTTCATTAAGCAAGATATTATTAGTATATGGTGCAAATCCGATATCCTATTATCCAAGATGGCATTCCTCATCAACGTTGTTAAATAAGAATCTTAATCACTGTTTCATCTGGTTCTTTACCTGTAAGTAATTATATATAGTAAAATCAGTCCAAAACAAAAGATATCAGTTGCCTCACATGTAATTTCCATTTTGATCAGTTCAGGTGCTTTATGCCCATCTACTCCATCTGCTTCAAGGAAAATGTTCTTTGACTTTAGATTTCCTTGACTTATTGGAAATCTCAAATCCGATTTTGACTTGCCGTGGTTATGCCCGGTACCGCATCTGGTTACACGTCTAATTCCACATGATTATGTCTAGTTTAGCATGTCTCTTCCATTATACATCTAGTTTCGCCCGGTTATGTCTAGTTCCGCCTAATTTCGCTCTCCATTTGTCCGCCGCTAAACGATTCCGCTCTGCTGCCGATTTTGTGATTCCGCTGTCTAATTTTTGTCAGCATATGTGTGAATGTGCTATGCACCTGCGAGTTCTTATTTTTTTTCCCTACGCAATTTTGTGCATCTATATGAATAAAAATGATGCATCTATATGAATAAAAATGCATCTAATGCAAGTCGTTGCATCTCAAATGTGTGGTTTTAGTCACTTCTCATCACTTCTTATTATAAGTTACTTCTCACTAGATCCTCTAATATTTTTATATATTTATTTATTTTTATATATATCATATTATATATATATATATATATATATATATATTTTTATTTAATATATATATATATAAGACATCCTCTTGTACATGCAAATCCGTCCTGCTAGATAGTTGGTATTTACATTGCACAAAATACAAATAAAATAACCATGTGTCCATTATAACGTAAAAAATCGCAAACAGTCTGTCATTTTGAGAAAATCTTGTGAATTTTTGAAAATGTAGGGTGCTTTTGGTTGAATTAGTCGATCATTTTTGGCAAAAAAAGAAAGGTTAGTAGTAGTTAATTACTTAATTTAGTCCATAAGTAGAAATGTATAGTACAATATTACAATTAGTATTGGCTCTCTCTCTCTCTTATTTTACTTTAGTTTAAGATAAAATAAAGTAAATATCAAAACTTAAATTTCAGTAACATCATGAGTTAAAAATCGAGATTTACTTAACATGTAACAGTACGTTATTCAATATTTCATGTATTTGTAAATCTAGTATTCTAACAATAAAATTTATGATACTATCCTCTTGAATGTATTTGCTTTTCATGTTTCCTTTGACTAACATGAAAATGGAAATGTAGTGTAATAGGGTCTATGTCTAGCCTAAGGTGTTGTTTTCATTTGATTTCAAGTTTCTTTCCATTCTAAGCTTATCATACATTGTTCATATTTTGTGTGACCAGGCTATAGATCTGTTAACATGTGCATTGGGTGTAGTATATTGGCATGAGAATAGAAAAGGCGCGTGGTGTTTAGGCGCGTGGGGTACTGAAAAAGCAACATGGTCTGAATAAAAAATGCAATGTAACAGGAAAACAGTAAGCCCTAATTGGTTGATTCTGTCATAGCACACACACTATAACAAAAAGTAAACTTTGCATTAATTGTGCTGAACTTTTTTACTTCTTTTACATTTTTACTCATGGGTAAACTTGAAAATTGAATTCAAAAATTGTATAAAGTTATAAAACACTCAAATGCAGAAACGAAAGATGAAGATATATAAAAATTAAAGTGTTTCATATAAGTTTATATGGTCATAGATATTAAACTTGTGTCAAAAGTTTGTTCAATAGCTTTGGTGGTTTTATGAGAAAGATATTGTGTTTATGAACACGGACGGATGTGGGGGTTTTCAAAGATGCCCCCGAACCACAGCCGATTTTTCCGCTAAAATCCTTTATTTATGTTAAATGGGACTTGTTTAAACAGTTAATTCCATAACAGGAAATAGAAATTAACACAAATATGCAACAAAAAAAAAAAATCCATTTAACACACATATGTAAGATAAATTTTGAAGATTTTATGGTCACTTGAAAAAACTACATAATGACACTACAAACAAAACATAATAAAAGCATAAAATGAATAAGTTACCAATCTGAAGCTAGTCAGCTAGAGAACAAAACAAAATGTAAAAAAACAGTATTACCCTATAGGGCTGTAACGAACTGATGTTCAGCGAACTTTCGGTTTTTTTTTTTTAAATCGTTTGACCTCGAGATATTCGGTTTATGTTCGTTTATTTAATAAATGAACGAACACGAACAAGAATTTTGGTCCGTTTAGTTAAATAAACAAACGTGAACAAACACTTCGTTCGTTTATTTACGTTCGTGAACGTCCGATTATGTACGTCTGATTACGTTCGTTTACGTTCGATTAACATCCCAAATATTAAAGAAAATAATAAATTAATATATCAAGTATTTAATGGTCCTTTTTTTTCTTGGGGGGGTTTTTTTACCTAAAGTTATATATTACTAACTCCTTATTAATTTTCTCTTATATAAAAATTAAAAGTTGAAATTGAAATGACATAAAAAAAAAGTTGAAAATTTAGATAATTGAAAGTGACAAGATGAAAATGGTCTTCTAATGAGCGGGAATTTTGGCGCCAATAATAGTCACTATACAAGTAAATAACTTTTTTTATGCTAGATATTTTATTTACACTTGACATTTAAGGGTAGATTTAGATAAATTTTGTGTGACCCTCTCTACTTCTTAGTATCCATTCAATATCAAAATCAAAACCTTCTTTGTCGACTGTTTAGAATGGCTGTTCTATATGAGTCATCGTGAATATTATACTATGATAATGATGTTGTTTAGATTTCCTTATGCAAGAATCGACTATGCGTGCTCATGATGCTAATATAGTAGTATGACTGTATATTAAGATCATATTTTGGGATAATGATTATATTATTGTGTTTATGAACACGGACGGATGATGGGGTTTTCAAAGATGCCCCCGAACCACATGGATTTTTCCGCTAAAATCCTTTATTTATGTTAAATGGGACTTGTTAAACCAGTAATTCCATAAACAGAAATAAGAACTTAACACAAATATGCACAAACACAACTCATTTAAACACACATATGTAAGATAAATTTTGAAGATTTTATGGTCACTTGAAAAAACTACATAATGACACTACAAACAAAACGTAATAAAAGCACAAAATGAATAATTTACCTAATCTGAAGCTAGTCAGCTAGAGAACAAAACAAAATGTAGAAAAGCAATATTACCCTAATTAGCAAATTCCATCTTAACACGCATAGTCAATGAACAACAAGCTTATTTGGTATAACATATTTTCACTAGCAGCAAGTTTTCATAATTAGCCTAAAGTCTAGATACAAAAAAAATTAATACTTATTAGAAAGATATTATGATTTTATGTAGAGAAAATTACTAAAAATGTATATTTTTGGAAACAGCTATAAGAAAATTTAAACTTACAAACCGCACCTACTTGTACTATTGCGCGATCAAGTTAAAAAAGTGGCTGATTCGATGTTGCTAGACTAACTAATATTGCGCTACTAACATCGCTTGCCCATCAACTTTTTCTCGACCAAAATGACTTTTTTCGACCAAAATTTTTATACATGTAGAAAAAACTTATTTCAACATCTACACGCGTCGAAGTTTTGAGTCGTTCGCGCAGTCGCACAGGTAGATTTACGTGATTCTCAAGCAATTTATTCCCCAAAAAATCCCTAAAAATGCTATTTTCGTAAATTTATCATAAAAGCACACATTAAATGATAAAAACCCTAGAAAATTCAATAACCTCATCTCATTTATTTCTGTACGGACATCATTTTCAATAACAAATTTAAATAAAAAAAAACCTCATTTATTCTATAAAAAATATCCAAAAATAGATGAATAAAAACCACATTTATTACAAATCGGGTCGGGTTCGGGTCAAACGGGTCAAGTCCAAGTCGGGTCGAGGCTAAAAATAATATACCGAACCCGACCCTATTTGAACTCGGGTTAGTCGGGTTCGGGTCAAACGGTTGGGTAATGTCGGGTTAAAAAATATCCAAAAATAGATGAATAAAAACCACATTTATTACAATAATACTCACAACTGATTTAACTAACTAAATAACGGTAACACACAGTAAAAATACACACCTTACAAAGCGCCGTTAAAGAAGGTGAACAGCAAACCCTAGCTACAGCTATAACCTGAAACAAACAGTACGGACGTCATTAACTTTATAGAAAATAATCATTTTTATATAAAATGAAAGATTAAACACTAGTTACTTTAATAATAATCCGCCATTTTTATAATAAAAATGAAGCCTTTTTTTTGTTTTTGTTGTCTGAAAATATTTTAGAGAGAGAAAGTGAGATTTTAGAGAGTAGTTACTTTTTTAGAGAGTGTGAAAAATGAAAATGAATACGTGTTGTTGGATCTCACGTGTATTTGTAGAGATATTTTACTGATTTACCCTTTTGTGGTAATACGGCGTCGTTTGGGAATGTGTGGGATGGAGGAGCATGGATGGGATTGTTGTTGGGATTTACTCTTGTGTCCTTGGATTGGAACGACGAATGTCATCAAAAAATCGTCGACGATTAGGAGGCGAAGCGTCAAAACAACGGATTTCGAAGCACCAAATCCCGCCACCACCGCAACATAAAACAACAACCTTCCTAAAATAGACTTGAGACGGGAAGTGATTAAGTGGGTTTTATAGCCCGAAAAAGGAAACAAACATCAAACTAAATATTTAAAAGATCTAGTTTTCAAAAATATAAAGGATTTTATTACCATAAATAAAAAATCAAGATCTTTTAAATATATAGTGTGATTTACTTTCCAAGATCAATCATTAATAAAAAAGGAAGCAAATCTAATAAATTAACAGTTTAATTTTAATTCTTTTTTAACCTATATTAACAATTAATAATTTTCAAAATCTAAATCTTAACATATTTTATTTAATTATGGCAAGGATTTGCATAATCTTTGCCATATATGCAAGAAAACAGTAAATAAAATATAGAACGCAACAGATCAAGCAAATGAATTAATCATGCATGTACATTAAGACATGATATAATTCCAAAAAGTGTAACCCTAATATGCCAAAACAAAGTTGACATCTTGATGGCCACATTGTGATTTAACAAACTAGGTAACCAATTAGAATATGAGTACGCAGCAAATGGATCACGTTTTAGCACAAAGAATAACACATCAAATTAAAACCAGTAATTTATAATGATAAAAAACAATACACTATACACCTGGTCTTGAAACGAGTATTAAATTACCACCCTTACGTTTGCTCAACAACAAAACACGTTAACTAAGTAGGCTCAATTTGGCTAGTCCTACCTTCACGAACCAAACACCCCAAGTGTTTAAACCGATTACCTAACGCACCCTTGTGAGCTTTTGTCAATCAAAAACCAAGTACACCCCAATTAGGAGGTTACCATCGAATTAACCTAGAACCAAATTTGGTTAGGGTTTTAAAACCAAAACCAAAAATCAATTTAGGGTTAAATTCAGTTAGGGTTTAATAACCAAAACCGAAAACCCCTTAAATTTGAGTTTTGTGTATCATCAAGCTGGGAAACACCAAACAAACCCCTTGTGT
Organism: Tanacetum coccineum; assembly: GCA_026074375.1. Classification (NCBI taxonomy): domain Eukaryota; kingdom Viridiplantae; phylum Streptophyta; class Magnoliopsida; order Asterales; family Asteraceae; genus Tanacetum; species Tanacetum coccineum. Next base: position 14,725 of record BQNB010131578.1, read on the forward strand.
GTAAGAAATCTTGAGCACGGGTCAACGGGAAGGAGGACAAGTATAAGCAAAAACCCTAAAAGGGGTGTTGGAGGTCGGAAGATTCGATAAAGGAGGGAGAGAATCGAAAAAATCCTTTCCTAAAAAGGATTTGAAAGGGTGGGGGTGTGATTCGGTGGGGGTTTTGGGAGGAGAAGATGAGCACCAATAATCGAAGGTGATTTAGGGATTGAATTGAATGAAGAATGAGGTGTATGGGTATGTTTATATAGGCAAAGCCCATACTCATTCTTGTACACAGGAAACTTAGTTTTTCTTTCCCCTTTTTAAACCCATAACCGAAACAAACACCCCCTTCTAGATCCCTTAGAGGATTCGGCCAACAATGGGCCCCCTTGGGTTCGGGTTTTGTTCGTTTTAGTCCCTCGGTTTATTATTTAATATATTGTTAAGCTAGTTAAACAATTAACGTAATTAACAACTATTTAAATAATTATATCGTGAAGTAAAACATACTCTAAGTGTTTAACGCGTGTGCTCCGAATAAGCTCACGTATTTCTAACGTATAACTTGCGAAACCGACTAACATATTCCAACAATTCAAATGTCGTTGACTTTACACTTTCAAGTGATCATAGAAAAGTTTAAAAATGGTCACGAGAATAGTGGTTAGACCACATACAACACAACCAAATAAGGTCGACTTTTTCGTGTAGCCCGAACAAGGTTCCCTCCCCGCTTACATTTTAAAAGTATATATCGTGCGCCATTAATCATTTTTATATAAGAAAATTAGACTGTTGTTAAAATATATAATGGTATAGTATACCTTTACGGTCGTTATTGATGCATAAATTTAACTCTAGTCATCGAGCATGTACAGTTGAAAGAAATCAAGTTCATCCTTTAATTATACGTGATAACTTTTTTAAGAATAATTTAACTAGTATAATTTTTAGTAAATGATTGGGTGACTAAAACATGTTAAATTTTGTGATTATTTTCTCAAAGCATTGAAGACATCATCATAAGATCTGGACTAACTAGTGTAAGGATCTACATGTATGACTCCTATGTTAAGAGAATTCATGGGTCCCAGGACCATTAACCTTAATGTGCAAGAATGAAAGGATCTCCTTGACTTCTGTAAGAAGAAACAAGGAAACCGATGGCAAAGGTTTGGTGAAGCAATGACAAACAGGTTAAAAGAAGTAAAAGAGCCTAGAAGAGTCACTGAATATCCAACCAGGAGCTCTTCTAGAAGACCATGACCCCATCCATGACCTTCATAAGATTGCTAGGAAGAGGAAGAAGGATCGTGATCAACTTTAAGAGTTTTCCAGGTCCACCAAGTACTACAAATGGAAGATGGTTTATGAATATTATCGAGCGCGAACTATGCTAAATGAACCCATCCTTGGGATGATCTTATTCAACACTCCTCATAGACAACGCTTCCTACATATCAACGAGCTCCCCATCCTTAACAATGGAAGGTTGTATGGTACTTAGGTCATCTTCTAGAGATTTCATCAAGGCCATGGCTTAACTGACATTGCAAGAACTTTTAGCTCATTTCTAGTTGTTGAAGCTGAAAGAATGAACTCGAATAACCCCTTTAAGTTAGTTAGAATCATACCGCCCTTGAAGCAATAAATAGATGTAGTCATTTGATATTTTTGTGTACTTGTAAATCTAAATGAATATCAAATAAACTTTTTTATGTATTTTACTGTTTTATGTATTTATTACTCAGTAAGAAGAAACTGTTAGCTCACTTATATCTTACTAGGCGAGTACCCGCGCATAGCGGCGGAAATTCCTAGCGGCAGATAATTAATGATATGCGATGTTGTGGTAAGTGTTTCGTGTAATGTTCAAAATAGAGCGTGAAAATATCAAAATAAAATTGCAAACGCTCTTAACATGCGCTAATCTTCTTGGTACACGACATTTGAGGTGTAGATTGCTCCTTGACCAAACTCTTTGACTGGTTTCACTAATACCTTTGTAGTTGTGCGTGATATCTCTATAGACAACACAACATAAAGCTGGTAATGCGAGAAAACAGCGTCGGGCAAATAGACACCCACATTTAGAATTATTTTGGCCCTAAGCTTTATTGATAGTCATCGCAAACTTTATTATCATGTACGTTGGTTGTTTTATGTTAGAAACCAGGTGCATGGTCTCATCAATGTATACTGATATAGACTCGTGATAAGTATATACTAATGGAGAAAAGTTCAACATAGACCCAAAATATAGTAAAGATCCAATGAACCAATCTTAACCATCTATTTTTTCATCAAACTAAAAAAAATCCACTTTCCACATTTAATTTTTTTTAAATATCTCATAAACCGTTAATCGTTACGCAAAACGAAACATACCATCGCGGCAAGAATTAAATCATCTTTCTATAGAGGGTCACTTCTATATACTTTCGACGAACTTGTTTTTCCAAAAACAATTTAGTTACGTCTCGAAAAATCACATTAATTTGTATCACAAATCACATATGATTTTATGAAATCGAAATCACATGTGATTTGTGATACAAATCACATGTGATTTTTTAAGACGTGACTGAAAAAAATTGAAAAAAAGTTCGTCGAAAGTATATAGAAGTACCCTTCTATAAAAAGATTATTTAATTCTCGTCGCAATGGTATATTTTTTGTCGCTTGACGATTTACCGTTGGCAAGATATTTTATTTTAAAAAAGAGGTGAAAGTAAGCTTTTTTATTTTGATTAAAAAAAAATGAGTGTTAAGATTTTTTTATTGGGTCTATGACTTGATAGAATTACGTACCATTGAATCGTTTATCTTGTGTAAAGGAGTTCGAAAATTGTATGCCAAGCAGCAACAAATGTACCAAGATTTCAAAAATTGAAGTAAAAATTTTGTATATCTTCATGAAATCATAAATTATTTTCACTTAATGCTATATAGACGAGTACCCGTGCATAGCAACGGAAATTTCTAGCGGCAGACAATTAACGATATGTGATTTTGTGGTGAGTGTTTCGTGTACGAATGCGATATACATGTACATGTAGATATGATCATATAGGCGATTACTCGTGCATAGCAACGAACATTTCTAATAAGGGTGTACGTTCGGGCGGTTTACGGTTTAGTAAAGTTAATCGGTTTGGGTTATTCGGTTTTTAAAAATAACTTTGAACAACCAATACCCAAACCAAATTTATCAAAACCAAACCAATCCAACCAAATAAGTAATCGGGTTATTTGGGTCGGTTCTCCAAGAAACCAAATAAGAACATGATCTATAAAAGGTATATTGTTTTTAACGTTATTACGACTTAATAAAAATATCCACTCAGGTTGCAACAAATGTAGCATAATAATAACCCATAAGTTTAATTCTTGATTAACATCAAGTCATCAGTACATCATTATTCATACGAAATTCATAAAAACAGGAACGAAAATGAAACTAAAACAAGACATAGTGAGTTTAAGACAAAGAAAACATCAAACCACAAAAGTATCCATACTAAAAATTCAAAGAAAACCAAACAAACTCAAAAGTAAAGAACCATCAATCATCTCATTGTTCCATCTTAAACAACATTGCTTCACTCTTTCACGAGCTCTATAGTAACATGGAGAAAAAAAGTAAGTTGTGTTATATACCAATAGAAGAATTTTAAGTATAAGTGAATAATTCAGTAAAGATAAATAATTGTTAAATGATATATAGTTACCCTCTTCAATCTTCTGTATCTCATCCAAATATTCTGCAACGTCTAACATCATAGAATTTTCACGAAACCAATCTTGGGTGCATATTAGACTTTCAACAACAGGAGGAGTTAGAGAACTTCTAAACGCATCTAACACCCTTCCACCAGTGCTAAACATAGATTCAGAAGCCACCATGGAGATGGGAATTGCCAAAACATCTCTAGCAAGCAAGGATAATACGGGAAACCTCCGGCTGTTAACCTTCCACCAATTCAGTATATCAAACTTATCTGATTCATCTTCGACATCCTCGTTCAGATACCTATCTAACTCTGACTTTGA
>BQNB010131579.1:0-18761 GCA_026074375.1 Tanacetum coccineum
GCAAAAGTACAACTTATTTAAAAAAAATATAAATGACTTACAAGGAAACACGACGAAAGGTAGATTAGAAATCAAAAACAACCCAAACGTTGTTTTACAAATTACCCGGATGAACTAACAATCAACACGAACAATATATCTTCAAGTGGATGATCAAAAATCAAAAACAAAGGGATTTGGGTGTGGGTTTTGGTTCGGCAAAAGAGAAAGAAAAAGAGAAAGAGTAGTGTGTTTTTCTTTGGTGAGAAATGGTTAAGAATGAGCTTGTATATATGTATATAACTAGCAAAAATCACACACACACATGTGTGTGCCGTGAGATAGGAGAGGACAAGGCAAAAAGGGGACCATTTTGATCTTCAAATGAGGGTGTAGCTAGGACATGGTGTAAGCCCTTAAGTAGGAAATTAGTTTTGACTAGTTAACTTGTAGCAAAAATTCAAACATGGATCCTATGCATGTATGTATGTTGTGACCGGTTGTGGACAAGCAAAAAGGGGGACCAAAAATATTTTTCCCACTTTCTAGGATCATAGTGCTAGTTGATGAATTAATTTCCAAGACTTTGCATGATCATGTATAAGTATAAATTAAATACGAAGCACGTAAGTAACGAAACGAGTAACGGTAACACGAAAAATTACGAAACTTTAAATATTGCTTAAAAACATAAAAACGCGGATATTGCCAAAATACTACAACGTTTGGTGTCCCGGTTCGCTCCCGGAGACGATTCTCAGATAATAACGAAACAACTTCCCGGTTAAACGGTAAAGCTAAACGAAACATTTAAAAATTTAAATTACTACACGGAAACGGCTAACTTTTTGAACGAAAATTCTCGGGTTGTCACACCATCTGCCATTGGTCGAGTTCTCATACAATAATAGTTATCACGCGAGCATTAAGGCTGCACCATATGAGGCTTTGTACGTACAGAAATGTAGATCACATGTATGTTGAAGTGAGGTTGGGATAGCCAACTCACCAGTCCCAAATTGATTCGTGATACGACTGAGAAGATCATTCAGATTAAGAATCACTTGTTGACTGCCCGTAGTCACCAGAAAAGCTACACGGATAGAAGATCTAATCCATTGGAATTTGAAGTCGGTGATATGGTATTGCTCAAGGTATCTCCATGGAAAGGGGCTGTGCGTTTTAGAAAGCGCGGAAAGTTAAGTCCATGTTACATTAGGTCATTCAAGATTCTAGCTAGAGTTGGTCCTGTAGCTTATACGTTGGAGTTACCTGCAAAATTAAAAGGAGTTCATAGTACTTTTCATGTTTCGAATCTTAAGAAATGTTTAGCGGAAGGCGATATTGTTGTTTCGATGGACGAGATTCAATTTGATGATAAGTTGCATATGATTGAAGAGCCAATGGAAGTTGTTGATAGAGAGGTCAAGCGACTTAAGCAAAGTAGGATACCTATCATTAAAGTTTGTTGTAATTCGCAAAGAGGTCCAAAATTTACTTAGGAACGTGAGGATCAGATTAAGAAAAAGTACCCTCATCTCTTTACAAGTAAGGACGAAGCAAGGAAAAGCGGATAAGTCGAGCTGAGCACCAGGACGGCGCTCCCTAAAAGAGGGGAGAATGTAACAACCCGAGTTTCAGGTCAACTTTTATCCCGAGCTATGATAATTATTTTTAAATACGTAATTGATTTTAGTCGTCTATGCTATATAAGGTTTGATAAAAATTTCTATTTATAGGGTAATTTCAAGCCGTGATTGAGTTTCTATTTGTTTTTAGCGTCTAAGAAAATCTAAAAAATTTATATTGTTGCTCCAAGAGCGTGATTATGTTATTTTTGTATTTTACGGCGTTTCCTCGAGTTTTTGTAAAAACCGTGTTTAAAGGTCGTGTTTTATGTGGTTTAACGTTTTATTAAACATTTTAAAATAAAATTAATGGGATGGATTTAGAATATTTACTAATATGGTGTGACCTGAGTCTTTGGCCGATTTTATTAATAAAAGAAACACTTTTGTATTAGTTTTGAAAGACTTAAAGGATAGAGGGACTAAAATTGCCAAAGTACCAAACTACTTTTCTATAAATAGGAGACCATATGCACACTTATAATTTTTACAAAAATAGAAAGTCTCCTCCCTCCTCTCTTGATCTTGTTTGAACCGGCCACCACCACAAACACCACTTTTCTGGCTTATTTTCCGACATGCATTACAATCAAATTACATATTATTAATCCTTGTTTCAAGAGCTACAAAACCCACTATTAAAATCATACATGCACTAAGTTTTAAAGAAGTTAGATTTTTGGTGTGTTCTTGCCAAATTCGTGTATAAAGGGGTGTTTAAAATAGTTAGATCGTTGTTGTATTGAAGTTGGTTAATTGAAAAAGGTTTGTTTGTTTGGGTTGAGGTTTCGTCCGATTTCAAAAGACCAAGGGGAACCAATAGTTTAATTTTCTTATAAGTATTGTGAACATCTATTTATGTTTATGTGTTGGTTAAATTGTGTATTTTGCCAAAGTGGTTTTCTATAAATAGGACACTTATACACACACATAAACTCTTTACAAAATTTTATTTTCTTCTTCCTCCTCCCTAGTCCACGACCGGCCAAAGAGAACCACCACCACCACCGTCAAATCTCCGACATGCAATACAATCTATTTATTTATTATTAATCTTTGTTTCAAGGCCTACAAATCCTACTAATAAAATCCTACATGCATTAAGATATAAAGAAGTTAGATTGTTGGTTGGTTCTTGAAGTTTTCGTGTATAAAGGGGTGTTTTTTAATTGCTATATTGTTGTTATTAGCAATTGGTTTGATTGAAAAAGGTTTTGTTTGTTTGGGTTTGGTGTTCGTCTGATTTTAAAGAAGCAAGGGGAACCATAGTTGATTTTTCTTATAAGCGTTGTGAGCTTCTAGTTATATTTTTATTTTGATTAATTTGATTATATTGCGTGTTATATGGTTATTGCTATAAGATTCAAGTGCGGAAATTATTGAAAATATATTTGGTTATTGACCAAAGATTGATGATTTTAGTATGCTTAAATAGGATAGCTAAGCATGTTTTGATAGTCGGGTTATGCCAAAAATGTCATTTTAATAAGGTTTTGGGTTGACCAAGTTTGACCAGAAAGTTTGACTAACCCGTAGCGAGTCGAGAAATTTTTGAAAGTTATTTTTGTTAATTTTAAGTGATAGTGTTTGCCTTTAGCTATGTATTATATAGGTCGCGATTAAGACGTGAAGCTATTTGCGCTTGTTGATTTGATTGAATTGGAATCTTTTCTTAAGGTGAGTTCATAGCCTCGCATTTAAATCTTTTGATTGTTTTTAAACCCGCGAAGGGGATACATGTTTGTTTTATAAAATCGAACACATATGATTTTGAGGTATGCTGGACCCGATTATGAGATTGTTTCCGCATAAGTAGCTATTGTCGAAGTCCTTTATTTCATGAACCATTAATCGCCTTATGAGGTGAACGCTAATGCATTAAATAGATCTATTAGGTTTGACAACCCTGTCCGGGGCATGAATCCTTGTGAACACCCTCTCAAACGGACATTTTATATTTAAAAGTAGTAGGTATATGACAATAATACCTTGTTTTGGGGCAAATTAACATATGAAATGGCATATGTATTGTTAACATTCGGTGTCATGAGCTTATTGCGTGAAAGAAAAGAGATGTTATACATTGTATTCGTTGCAATGTTTTCCCGAGAACTAATTATGTGTTCAAAGATGATTACTTATTGATTATTTTAAACTCTATGAATTTCACTCAACATTGTTGTTGACGTTTTAAACATGTTTTATCCCAGGTAACCAAGGATGAAGGCAACGATGGTGTGGAGGTGTCGTGTGTGTGATGGATTTGGTGAAAGACTACTTGTGTGTTCCTTGTCTTTCAAAAACAATGTTTTGAGTTGTTCTAAAACAATGTCTTTATTTTGAAACAATAGTTTTTCAAATGTTGTAATGATTGCGGTTGCGATTCTGTGAGGACCTGAACGCGTTTTACTCTGATTAATAATGGAACACATGTTTGTTAAACGTCTTATTTGGGTCGTTTTCTATTATCTTCGTGAATGGTGCTATTTAGTAACACCCAATTGCTAATTCCGCTGCGCAATCCAAAGTTGTTTGGTTCGAGGTGTTACAGTTTTATTATGACAAAACATATTTTTTTTATTTTTTTTATCTTTATCACACTTTATTAGTAAAGAACACTTATATAAACATATCACAGACAGAGACAAACACAAAAACACTAAGAACGAAAGAAAGTAAAAAAGAAAAACTCTTTTTTATAGATTTTAATTTTTTTTATCATATATACGCACATGACTCAAAACAAAACATGCAACACACATACATAACAAACACTGACAAACACAAACAAACACACAAGCATAAACAAAAACTGAAAAATAAATAAGAAAACTTCTTTAGATTTTATAGTTTTTTTAAACATAATACATAATCATGCAAACAAACATACATAAACAAGCAATCCAAGCAAATGCAAGCTACATGAATGAATACTAATACTGGTTTTAAAACAATCTATATGATAAAGATGCGAAAAGAAAAAAAATTTGTTTTCAAAACCCGAAGTGCGGCGCACATAAGCAAATGTGCGGCGTACTTACAGCAGATTTTTCAAAGTTTTTGATTTTTCACAGATGAAATGCAAGACGAATAACAAAACTAATAAACATAAAGCATGGTTTTATTATATGAACAAGAACATGTCAAAATCAAAATAAAGCAAGAATTAGAATCTTTTTGGGTTTTTTTTAATTTTAAATGACAAACTAAATATTCACAAAATTACAAGGCGTATAATCATATAAAACAAAACTTTAAACAATTACATACCTGAGACTAGCAATTTGGGGGTTTCGTTACCACTGAATTTAATCAGCTACCATAGGAAGAAGATCACAGATGCAAAGTGCGCCGGCCTTGGTGTGAAACCGACGTACTTCGGGTGTAAACCTGCAAAATAACAAACGAGAACAGGGGAAGTACGGCGCACTTCATGAGAAGTGTGGCGTACTTTTTGCAATAGTAGACAGATTTTAAGAGTTTTAAGAGATTTAAACACACGTAAGATGCACAAGAACAAGCAAACAATCTGTAAACAACTACAACAAATCCCCGGCAGCGGCGCCAAAAACTTGATGTGTGTTTTACAAGACTTAAATTTATAATGCTAGAAATACTGATTTTTACTAAAAACACAACACGAGAAGTATACCCTTTCATATGTAATATAGCTTAGGTAAGTCCAGGTCGTCCAAGGAGAATTGTAGTTTTCACAGTATGTAATTAAGGTGCTAAGGCTAAAATGATTGTCACTTATCAAAATAACCAAAACGTGCATATAAGGATTATTGTAAAGAAAGTGATTAAGAGATGATTCAAGCAAAGAATTAAAGCATGTTTGTTTAGCGCGATGATCACTAAGATATAAAAGTGTTTAGGATAGTGTTTATAAGTTTAGAAAGCCAGATAACATAAGCTACAAATCCTTTCGCCCTTTAAGTGTAACAAGTGTTTATATTGATAAATAACAAGGAATCATTTAGGCCTATAATCATTGTTATCACCAATATATTATGTGGAATGATAAAACACAGATTCATAAGTACCCTTTCGGCCTTTATACTTAGTCAAATATGTTTTACCAATTTAATAAACAAGTATCCAAACACTTCATATGCAAGATCACATAATGCCCAAACAAACACAGAACGACTATTCCATCTCCATAGTAATGAAACACATAACATTCATCATGAATTCAGTAAAGATCATATTCAAAAGAGAAACAAGATTTATACCAACTTCAAGAGCAAATGTTTGATGATTTACAAGTTTTCAGAACGAAAACTATATTATATTCAAAGTAAACCCGGAAACTATGAACAATCCTGTCACAATAGCTTATAGCTTTGAACTAAATTTCACTACTACTTCCTTGGATGGATTAAAACTTGGGAATGTTGATGACCTACAAGCAAGTTCAGCCAAATTCCCAAAGAACTTCTCCTAACTATAATTCTACTTTTCACTAAGATTGTAAGTGTTTGTGTGTGAGATATTTCGTTCCAATCACCTAAGGGGGGTATTTATAGGCTTTTCAACACTTGGGGGCCAAGTTGGGGATGCATGTGACCATTTTTGGGGCCAAGTTCGTGTATTCAATGCATCAGACAGAAAGTGCGGCGGTTTTTATTTAAACCCCGCCGTACTTTGGATCAGGGAAAAAGTGCACCGCACTTTTTCATAAAACTGGCGTACTTTGGTGCAATTTCAGCTTTTGGACCAAAAATCAATGTTGTAGATAATTCTTTCCCGGTCGCGTGGCCACCAGAATCGCGTCAAACGGAGTTCGTATGCTCAAGTTATGGCCAAAACAGTGGACATGTATCGGGAGATCTTTAACTTGCGTTCTTTCTTCGTTTAAGCTTCAATTCTTCGTGTATTCTTCCGTTTTCTTCCACGACACGTATCATGAACCTATAAAAGCAAATATAGTCTATTAAATATCGAAAGTTCATATAATTAACCAATAAATCACTACAAGAATCTGACCGAATACCTACGGCAAATACCCACGCCTATTGTATCGATGGTATATACCCACCTTATACCCACTAATTACCCACGATAAGTGACTTAAAGAGTCGATCTTATTTTCCCTTGAATTTCTCACGAATTTACCCACAAAAATAGCCATAAAGATATATTTGGTGTGTAATATATGGGTAAACAATTGGCGCCAAAATATTTCCCACGGGTTACCCATATTCTGAGTTACCATGGGTATATATGTGGGTAATTTAGTGGGTAAACGTTTTTTTACCCACAAAATGAAAACATCATTTTTATTGGTGGGTAAGTTTACATGGGTGTTTTGAGGGTGAACATATACCCATGATTTTACCCATCTTATTGTTTGTATGGGTATTTTGTTATGGGTAACTCCTTGTGGTTAATAAGTGGTTACAAATAAACCCATGAATATACTCACAATGTTGTTTACATGAGATTTTTTGTGGGTATTTTTGTATGTAATTTGTGGGTAAAATGTAATAATATGCTAACCTGTGTATCTTCTTCGTATTTTCGTATGGGTAAGTTTATCCGGGTAATTTGTGGAGACTTATTTCTTTAATACAGGCCGATAAGTAACATGTAATATTAACGAACATGTAACTGAAATCCTTATGTTAGTTCGATACATTTTCTTTTTCTTGTTCGTGTTCTGTTATTTCCTTATCTATCTATATGAAATGTGTTATACAAAAATGAACTGTTATATTATTTTTCCAAAGATTTATACATATCAAAGTAGTATACACATATCAAAGATTTATACTTGCCCTTATAATTACGTAATGGGTAAAAAGATTATCATGGGTCAATTTAAAATTTACACTCAGAATTCAGAAACTAATATATCAATGAGAAAATTTACCCATGACCAAATTCAAGGGTACTTTCGTGTTATGGAAAAATCCCATGAAAGAGTTTCCCACCGACTTTAGGTGATCACCCACAATTAATGTTGTGGGTAACATACCCACGGATTCAAAATGTTGTGGCCGTATAACTAGCCTCGAAGGTTTTACCCATGTTTACATATTCGCGGGTAATACATGGGTATTTGCCAATTACCCACGAATTTTGATCTTTTACCCACTAATTAAGTCTATGGGTAATCGCCTGTTTTCTTGTAGTGAATGTATACAAAAGCACAGATAACGCATATAAAAATATGTATAATTTGAGCGTTATCAGAGAGGTTCCTAAGTCCTTTGGTGTTACTGAGTCTAAACAGCATGCTACTTCTTTTGTTGCTAAAACTTTTAACAATAATAGAAGACAATATAACAATAATAATAACTTCACCAGAGGTTCTACAAGTAATGTTAATAGGGGTCCTAATCCTAATCTGGATTGTAAAAATTATGGTAAAATTGGACATACTATTGACAGATGTTTAAAATTGTTAGTTTTCCTACTGGTTTTAAAAGAAATAATAATTCTGGAAAACAAACTTTTAATGCTAATGTAGATGTGAAAGCTAATGATAAGTAGGCTTCTGCTAGTACTTCTTCTGGTTTTACCTCTAAGCAGATGCAAAAGCTTTTAAATCTGATTAATAACAATCCTTCTAGTAGCATACATGCCAACATGTGAGGTAGGGCTTCTTTCTTTAATGGTAATGTTTGGTTCAATATTAATTTTTCTAAGTTTTACCGTGCAAATTCAAAGTTATATGTTAAAACTATTACTATGGGATGTATAATTGACTGTATCTACTGTTGGTATGTTTAATGTTGTTGATATTACTAGTCTCAATATTACTGTTACTCACCCTAATGGAATCTTGGCCACTATAAGTCATGTTGGAAATCTAAGGTTAACTAATAATGTTGTTTTATATGATGTTCTTGTTGTTCCTGGTTACCGTGTTAGTCTTATGTCTGTTAACAAGTTGATAAGGGATAGTAAAATGTTTGTTGGTTTGATGAAAACAAGTGATATATTCTGGACTTGAAAAAGGAGAAAGTCTTGAGGCCTGGTAGTGAATCTGGTGGGCTTTACTTGTTAGATATGATTAAAAATAATTATGTTGGTAAGTCTAATATGGTTATGTGCTTTAATGTGTCTAAGCTGTTGTGGCATAACAGACTTGGTCATCCTTCATATCAAGTCTTGTTTGTGTTGCATCAAGACTTGGATATTTCCAAGTCTTCAATTATATTTTTTTGTGAAGTCTATCATAGGGCTAAACAAACAAGGGATCCTTTTCTCTTGTCTAGCCACAAATCCAAAAGTCTTGGTAAACTTGTTCATCTGGATTTGTGGGGCCCTTACAGAGTTCCTAGTAGGGAAGGATTTAAATACTTCCTTACTATTGTGGATGATTACTCTAGGGTTGTATGGGTTTACTTGATTAAAACCAAGGATGAGGTTTTTTATGTCTTTGTTTCTTTCATAAATTTTGTGAATAATCAGTTTGATGTTAAAATTAAGACTGTAAAATGGCACCGAGTTTGTGAATAATAAAATGAGTAAAGTTTTTTTTGAATTGGGTATAATTCATCAGACCTCTTGTGCTCATACTCCTCAGCAAAATGGGGTTGATGATGTGTTTCAAAAGCTTTAAATTTATAAGACTGAGATTACCGGTTATTAAATGGAAACACACGGGTAAAAGTATAACCCACGTATGTAGTACAATCTTTTTAGGTAAGATCAGGTCGTCCACATGGATTTGCGTAGTGTCGAATAATCAGCTGAAAAATAAACTTTAACAGATTTAAAATAAACTGAACTGAATTCAATAATGAGAAAGATTACTACTCGCATAATCATATAATTCATAAGCAATGGTAAGGGTTACGATCTCAACCTTAGTACTTGAATTTATAAAAAGTGTTTTCTCGTCGGAAAATGTTTTCACAAATTCACTTGTTTAACTTAAGACTTATGTTTAGTTAACTCGATCAAAATGTGTCACTCAAATAATCCAGTTACTATCATATCAAATCTTTTTTGTTTATCAATTAACGTAAGTGGATTTCTCGTCACAGACGATGAAGATCATAGACAAATTCAAGTGTTTGTGGTGTTTATGGATGAGAGGTTTGGAATGATGATGGAATGATTGAAGGAGTGAATTGGAGATATGAAGAATGATTTGTGTGTAGGATGAATTTTGGAGAGAAAATTCGTCTCTATTTATAGGCTGATTTTGGGTCGAAGTACGGCGCACTTGGGGTGTAAATGCGAGTGTATTTAATTCCATTTAATTATTCTTCATAGTTCAGATAGGAAGTGCGGTGCACTTGAATTATTGTGCGGCGTACTTGGTGATTAAATGCAGTATTCATTTAACTGACTTTAATTCTTTGACTCACTGAGAAGTACAACACATAAAGGGTAAGTGCGACGTACTTTGGGTCTTTTTCAGCCTTGTACTTTTCTTTTTCTTCAATTTTGCTTTCAAATCACTTGTAAACACTTGAGCTTTATTCCTTTTGAGCTCGGGATGACTTCAAGTGAACATGCACATAATTTATGCCATTAAGTATCGAAAGTTCACGAGAAATGATAAAATATATATAAACAACGCCGCTAAACATGTATAATTTAGGCGTTATCAAATCCATCCACACTTAGCTATTGCTTGCCCTCAAGAAATTTTAAAGCGAGACAAACAAGATCATTTATCGTGACGTGGAGAAAAATTTGGGTTTTAACAAGTGTTTACTGGTTTAGATAACTTTTCAGGCACAGACACATAACAAAAGCACCTCACAAGGGTATGTGTTTGATTTTTAATTCACTCGAGCCACTCAGATAGGGTTTATAATTGTGAAGACACTCAGTTGTGCAGACATAATCTAGATAGCTACCATAGGCTTGTGCATGACACATAAACATGACCGATGGGGCGTGAGCACCAGACAAAAACTCAAAGGGGCAGAACTTGATACTGACGAGGGGCCGAAAACTTAAGCCTAGAACTTTGAACATATATATAAAATCTAATATATAAATAAATATATATATATATATACAATATAAATAAAATAGAACTATATATAATAAATAAAAATATATATATATAAATAAAAAATAATATATATAATATAAATATATATAATGTACCAACACGATAATTAAGGCTTGCACAAAATTTTCTTTTCTTTCAACTTTGATTTCCTCAGCGGAATTGCACTAATAGAGTACTGTAGATACAAGAAGCTGTGCATGTAAATATAATTCACCTCCTAACATAAAGATAAATTTGGCTTCGGTCTAGTAAATTATGATCAAGCACAAGTTCTAGAGCTACTAAATTACCGGTTCACTCAAATATAATTTTCAACCAAAACCATTGCTCCAGGAAAGGCGATAAATTACAAATACACAGCCGTAACGACGGATGAGACACTCGCAATTGCATTCAAACCTTAACTCAAAAAAGCTAAAGGCATCAATTATCTTAGGTACCAAGGTGGGTACCCGAATATTTTTAAGGCTTTAAATTCTCACAATTTAGTGGACTGGTTTTGTGCTAGTTATAGTGTCAATCTGGTTGGATTTTCCTTACTAAGAGCATATTTTATAAAGAAAAGCATATATATTTTTTAGAAAATTTCAGTTGTAAAATTTTTTGCAGGGCAACATGGAGGGATATGATTAATTTTTCCTATTTGGCTCCCCTCCACACTTAAGTTGAACATTGCCCTCAATGTGATAATTGATAACTAAAAAATAGGGAAAATTAAGGGAAAACGGTACTTCTCGGGGCATAGAGAAATGTAGCTGCGAGAGTATTATCCTTGAGCATACTCCATAATTTTCCAGATTTAAGCTATATTACCTGCATAAAAGTAAACACACAAAAGCACACAAAAAGAAAATATTTTTGTTTTTTTTAGAAAATAAAGAGGAGATGAGTGAAGGAGAGACTCCCCCACACTTAAGTAAAGCATGGGTTACCTCCCGAGAAGCGCTTAATTTTTAAGAGAGTCATTAGCTAGACTTCTGCTTCTGGAGTTCATTCTTTCGGAAAGAAGGGAGTGACTACTTCTCTTTGGTCATTATAATCTTCTTCTTCATGATATAGCTTCAGTCGATGGCCGTTAACAATAAATGTTTTTCCATCTTTTCCATATAGTTCAACATATCCGGATGGATATTGATATTTTACTACGTACGGTCCTAGCCAGCGAGATCTAAGCTTCGGCTGTTTGAATTCATATTTTGAATGAAAAAGCAACACTTTGTTTCCGTGTTTGAATTCTTTTCTCATCTTGAGTTTCCTGTCATGCCAGACTTTGGTTCTTGGCTTGTATAGACGAGAGTTTTCGTAGGTTTGATGTCGGAGTTCGTCTAACTCGTGCAATTGAAACATGCGTTTTTTACCAGCATCGATGAGATCTGGATTACAGTTTTTCAAGGCCCAGTATGCACGGTGTTCTATTTCAAATGGTATGTAACAGTTTTTACCGTGTTGGTGTTTTGCAAGTTGTACGAAAAGCCCACATATCGTCATCAAGTTTTCTTGACCAGATAGCGGGATTGTCTTTAATAGTTTTTTCAAAAATTCTTTTAACAGCTCTGTTCGTGTTTTCAACTTGGCCACTTGTTTGAGGGTGGTACGATGTAGAGAATCGATGGTTAACTCCATATCTTTTCATAGTTTTTCCATTATCATGTTGCAAAAATGAGTTCCTCGGTCGCTTATGAGAGCTTTGGGCATTCCGAAACGGCAGAATAGTTTCTTCAGAAAAGTAATAACAACTCTGGCATCGTTTGTTTGTGGAGCTTGTGGTTCGGCCCACTTAGATACATAGTCGACATCGACTAAGATGTATTCGAATTTGTATAATTTCGGAAAGGGTCCCATAAAATCGATACCCTATACGTCGAAAATTTCGCATACTTGAATGCTGTTTAAGGGCATCTCATCACGTTTTGAAATGTTTCCTGTCTTTTGACATGCTTCGCAAAGGCGAACTTAAGTATGAGCTTCTTTGATGATGGTCGGCCAGTAGAAACCTAAGTCTAAGACTTTTTTAGCTGTTGTGTTTGGTCCATAATGTCCACCGGTAGGTCCGTGATGACATTGATATAAAATGATATTCTTTGATGATGGTCTACCAACCAGACAATAAAAAAGTATTAAATATGTTTTTATGTATTTATTTATTTATTTTAGTAAATGATATTCTTTTACTACTTTTTTGGTCATGTGCTTATCGTGTTTTTTAAGGATGGATCAAATCTATTCCATAATCGTATTTTATGAATCTTTATCACTTTATCTTACTGTATTTTAGTTTATATGTTTTTGTGTAATCTTTCCGTCCTAAAAATTATTGTCCACTGTTTTTTTAATTAATTGTTCTCTTTTAAAAAAAAATTTAGAATTTTGACTCACGGTTATTATTACAAACTTCAAATAAGTCATAAATTAATTAGTTAAGGTAAAACTGTATGGAATGATATTTTTTTTAAATTTGTGTTTTTTGTTGGGAGACAATAATTTCAAAACATAGGTAGTAAATAACACTGGTGTTTATTTCGTCTCATAAAATTATTCACCGCACAGTTTATCTTTGTCCTAAAAGAATGTCTAGTTCTTACTAGTTTTCTTGTTTTGTTACGGATCAAAGCTTACATTAATTACCCATTTTTAATTTAGGTAACTTTTATTGGGGTTGAGAATATGGCAGTTTGAGGTGGTTTTGGGCAAAAACCAAAGCCTGAACTAAAAGTTTAGTTTTTAAATTTTATAGAACCAAACCCTCAGCAAACTTCGGTTTTGAATTTTTGACTTCTGTTTTTTGCGGTTCAATTTTTTTATTGAAGAGTCATCTTTGCTAGATGTTTGAAATCATTTTCCCAAACAATTAGAGTAAATCAATATTACATGTGTTTAAGGTTTAATATTTAGTTGATATATATAATATAATAAGATTATAACATATGTATAACAAGATTATATAACATGTATATAAAGATGAGATGTATGAAATGAATAAATGAAACTAATTTTATCAATTTATTATAGTGTTAGCTAAATGCAGATGTGTAACTGTATCTTTTATGTTGTGGACTTTCGTGATTAATTATATCAAAACTAATATCTATATTTTTTATTAGGTAAACGAATATTAGTATGGGTAGGTTCGGTTTTTTCGGTTTACAATTTTCATATAAAAGCAAAAAACCGAACCCAGACTTTCGATTTTCTTTAAAGCAAAAATCGCACCATCGTTTAAAATTGGTTATGTTTTCTTGGTTTTTTTATTTTTGGTTCAGTTTTTCGGTTTTGTTGCTCAACCTAGTTGCTATCAATCAAAATTTGCATTAATTACGCTTATCATAATTTGCATTTTTTATTTGGGAACACCTATTTCAGAACAAATGAAGTAATTTGTCACTTTACCTTTTTAACCTATTAAAACTTTTCATATCATACCCTTTGCATTTAATTAAAATATATATTACATGAATAAAATCAAGGTTATAAATAGCATGAGGCGTGGTGTGGCGGCATGGTCAAGCCTCACGACTTTGCGAGCCATGGCGAGTCATAGCGTTTTTAAGGCGTGACTTAAAGCGACACAAAATATGAAAATATTTATAAATTTATATATTTATATCATATTACAAAATATATTGAGTTTACAAAAAGTGTCATACATAAGAAATAAAATCAAGAAACTATCTTTGCATGTAATCTTTTTCATTTCTATATAAAAATATGATTTTTATCGAAATTGAATTTAAAAAAGCCTCAAGCATCGCGTTTTATCGCGTCTTAACACGTTTTATCGTGTCTTATCACGTTTTTTCACTACTCATCTCACGTCAAGCCTTAAGCCCAAGCCTTGGTCTATTGCGTGGCGTGGAGGTCACGCCTTGCGCCTTTGCGAGGCCTTTGCGGTGCCATGGCGTGCCTTTTAAAACCATGAATAAAATTGACAATTTATTAATTTAAATCAACATTTATTGCATATATCATAAATTTTAAAACATTTATTTGTTATTAATTCGGGAAGGATTGAGGACTTTTTTTGTAAAATAAACACAGATCTCTCTTATTAAAGCTTACCATTTAATTCTACATGCTTGATTTTAGTATGGACCTTACAAATTTATTTCCATATCTCAACGTATTTAATTAAAGACCATTTTACAATTACTTTTTATCAAAGGTTTTGCAAAATATATAATACCTATTGGGCAATGATTAAGCAAATTTAAATAATCTATTATTTATATATTTAAAGTAGTTATGCATATAATGTGTAATAAATAAATATACAAATTAACTTAAATAATATATTCTTTCCATAGTTAAACTAGTTATAATATATTTAATGCCCAATCTTTTATATAATAAAATAATTACATCATTTTGGAGTTTTCCATCAAATTAGAATTTAAAAATTAGACCAATCAGAACGCTTGATTTTGCCACGTAGGCAAAATCGTATGATCTGATTGGTCAATAAAAAGTCAAAATTAAATCGATTTGGTCAAAATTAAAAATTTGTGGTGGAGAAATATGACGAGAAAAAAAAAACATAAAAATATATGTGTCAAATTTGTGAAGAAAAAAACTTAAAAAAAGTGGAGGTAATTAATAAAAATTTAGTGATTTTTAATTTTAAATAAATTATACGGAGTTAAGTGTAAATTTATAAATTTACATGTTTTATTATAAATTAGAAAAATAAACAAATAACCCCTTAAACTTTATACCCGTAGACTTTATATTTTAAAATATTACAAACGTAAACAATTTTTTACATCCAAATAAAGATTTAACAGTATCTAATCACATCCAAAATCTACCCGAAGACTTTTTGATGGATTTTTCATTGTCGATCTGAAATTATGTTGTACAAGCAAATAGAAAAACACCGAAGCACATAAAATATCATAAATTAATAAAAAGGTTTTCTAGCAATTCATTGATGTGTTTGGAAGAATTGCATTTTTTTTTTAATACGTACTAAAATTCTAACATTTAAATTTTTCTCAAAAAGTCTTTATTCCAGACATGTATGTATGCCTATAAATCATATATAACAATCTAGGCTACTTTTATATCTTAAAAAAGTGTTGGTGACGGAAAAATAGGTAAAACTCTTTTTATATTTGTATATGTATTAAAGATATACAATAGGTAAATCTTTGTTTGACCAAAACATATTGTATGTACGAAACATAATACTTATTTGAGTTTTATAGCTTTCTATATTCTATAAATATTGACGATTGAGTTAGTTAACAGGTAAATCAGAAGAAAAAAAATTAGTAATTATTCTCAAGCTCATATAATATATATAAGATATGAATCTATATGAGTTTAACTCAAAATCATATGAATGCGATCATAAAGAGTTTAACTCAAGTGCAGGTACATCTGTTAATCCTATAAAGGAAAGACTCAGAGTTTGGTTACCAAAAAGACTGATATCTCATACGTCAGGGGTTCAAGGAGTTCAAATCTGATGAACATGAATAATGACGCTTGATCACAGCAGTTCAAGCCTCGGTCCTCATTGTCAGATGACGTCTGTTCACATCAGTTCAGGCCTCGTTCTTCATCAAATGACGCTTGATCACAACAGTTCAAGCCTTGATCCTCATTGTCTGATGACGTTTGAAAAAAACAGTTCATGCCTCATTCTTCATCAAATGACGTTTGAACAAATCGGTTCAAGCCTCGTTCTTTAAAGCTTAATGTCGTTTGATCACATCAGTTCAAGCCTCGTTCCTCAATGTCAAATGGCGTCTGCTAGCATCTCTTCAGGCCCCGTTTCTTAAAGAAAAGAAAGGTGTACGCTTCAGTGCGCTTTATCTTCAAAAGAAGAGAAATCTTCTTGTATTTGACCATTCTCATCAACAAGTTTCATACTTTTCCATGCTCGTTCAGTCGTTAAGTGGATCAACGTACATTAGCTGGTATTCTAATTCACTAGATCAAAAATGGCAATCATATTTGCAATTTTTGAAGGGGAGAATAGTGAATCTAATGTCAGATAATACGGTTTAACTTGGTCTCTCAATGTGTATGAAACGATCGAATGTGAAAGAGATGTGAAAAAGAAGGGTGTTAAATCAGTCTGCTAGGAGATTAAGATAATCTAAGATACCTTGGATCATGCTTAATGTTAGATAGCGGTTGCATATTCTTGATGGCGGTATGGTAACCTACTGCATGGCGGTTGGGTGATCTGTTGGGCAGCTTCTTAGGCCAATTGTCCATGTCTTGGCCCAATAAGCCCAATAAACCTCTTAGGCCTATTCCAAAGGACCATTTTACTTGTTGACTCCCATACGGGCTCAGTTAACTTGTCATTGAGCCTGTCAGATAATCTCTGGACCATCGACCAAGGTTGACCAATGTTGACTTAACCCAATGTCCAGTGACTCTAATGTGGAATATCTTCGTGCTAATCTGAATATCAAGGACATGTCAAACTCAAGGCGAACATCTTTACTTAACATTGATTATATGTTATGTTTGTCTATCTTTGTTGATATTCTTTAGCAGCTACGATGGCAGAAGAGAATATTCCTGCATCTGAACCTACAAGAAGAGATGAACAGATCCTTCATTGCTCGGAGTGGTTACAGATTAGAAAGGGAAACCTTCTCTTGGATCTACAGAAGTTGCAGAAGAATCCTATCTTCCGCATTTAAGTTGATATTCGTCATAACACAAACTTTGTTAGGGCATTCAATACATCAGCAAATGTCCCTTCTTACTGGAATACTCTGACTCATGATGGAAAGACTAGGGTTTAATAGCTTTCAACTCAATGAATAATGGTTTACTCTGAATGCTGATCTTCTTTGAAAGGCCCTATACATTACCCCTGTCGATTCAACTTACCTATTCGTGTCACCTCCTGCTGGTGAAAAGGATGCATGTGAATAATCAACATCAGCCGTGGAGAGCAATTCCATTCCTGATCAACCGGTGTTTTACTGGCAAGACGTCTAGCAGTGAAAAACCCAGAAATCCTGTTCTGCAAATGTTATGAGGTTTTGTCACACAAACGAATGTTGACTGAATACTACCACCACGAAGTCAACGCCTCACTTCATTCCTGACTGTCGGTTCACCAAGCTGATAATTTAATATTTGGGGAACAGACTTCACATTCACAGAAGATCTGAGTTGCCCATGCATGTTACGGGTGATGATTTTCTTCTTGGAAATCTCAAGCTCGTCCCCAAAGGTGAAAAGGGTGAAGTGTTTGGAATGCCTATTCTCAAACACCTGATTATTGAAGCTATTCAACAGTCACCTTACTATCAGCAATATCAAGAAACGATTGCTCGTTAACCCACAACTAATAAAGGAGGAAAGCAGAAGATAGCTTCTAAAGCTGAGCAGCCTATAAAGTATACACATGTTAAACAAACCAGGCTAGCACATACCAAACAAGAGAAGCCTGTGAAAGAGAAAACATCAAACCCTTTTCCCATCAAGAAAATCCACAAAGGTAAGATGTCGAAGATTCACAAAGAGAAGAGTTCCTTCAAGATGGTTGATGAAGAAGAAGAAAAAGTTCATCCGATTCCTCAACCTCATGTGGATGATGATGAGTACAATCTACAACGAGGTACTCAAATGAGCTTGGAAGCTTCTCAGGCACATGGTTAAGCACATGTTAACAGGAGTGGCTATTCGTGAACCTGCTCCATAGACCACCAGAAAACTCCCAGTAGTTGAAGGTAAGGGGAAAGGCATTGCTACAGATCAACAAGCTGCAAAGTCACTTCTGGAACTACATAAGCCAAAGAAACAACATATCATGGATTAATACATATTCCAGAGGCGAATTATAGCAACTCAGGATGAAACTACTGGACCATCTGCACAACCTGAGGATGCTTCATCCGCATAAATGGTTCGTGAAACTCTATCTCATGCAGGTGCTGAAACTGGTGTTGATTAAGAAAAGATAAACAGTAAGGCTGATATTGAAATTCTGAATATTGGTGACGAACAAGGTGAGGATGCCACTAATACAGTGGCTCTGGAGGAAAGAACCATTGAACTTGATGAAAGCCAGGCTGGATCAAACACTGAACAAAGTCATGTGGCTCTTGCTGGACCAAACCCTAATATTTACCCTAAGGTACATAAGAGCTTGAAGCATACTACTAAGGAACACGTCCACCTGGAAAATCCACCAA
>BQNB010131580.1:0-18761 GCA_026074375.1 Tanacetum coccineum
ATATTGAGATATTAACAATGCAAGTAATGTAATAAAGCGAAAAAATTTCCCCGTACAATTGTGATCATAGTAAAATAGATTTGATGAAAATTCTGGGTTGTTATAGTCTCCACCCCTTACAGAAATCTCGTCTTGAGATTTATATGAAAGTTATAGTGAATAGATGTAGGTACTGGGTATGAATTTGATTTTTATGTTAGGTTAATCAAGGTCACAAGTCCACGTGTGTGATGCATAATTATAATTACCTCCTTTCACACGTCTACTTATTTTCAAGACTACACCTCTTGATGACAGCCAATAGAATTTCTTCAGATCCTGTTAGAACCTGGGTGGATGAAATACTTTGATTTACGAAACCTGTGGGTTATGGTATGATTCATGAAGACGGAGATAATGATACAAATGATGGAGATGATGATGAAAGTTGGAAACAATAAGATACGAAACGGGATTGCCTTTATAAATAACTTGCCTTCTTACTGTACATAGTCAAGATTTGACAAGCGTTTTTATTTATACCACACATCCCATGGCTAGGATAAAGCTATAACTATTCTAAGAGTTTGTTGATTTTGAGCGGGTAGATGACATCCTCAAGATCTTCCTGATTTGTTTGGTGACGAGCTTGGATTTTCTCAATGATTCGTTCAAGATCAGAAATTCTGTAGTGAGCAAAGGCAATCTTTTCCTTTTGCCCTAACCGCTTCTTTTGAAGTTTGAAAATCGGAGTACAGATTTTCTTGAGTTCGGTCTTTAGTTCGTTACCATTTATACGTCCTTCTTCCATTTTCTCAATGCAGTGAAGATAGAGTTCATCTAAATAATTCAAGATATCTTTGACTTGTTTCTCATGATGTTTCATATACATCTTATCTGAACATTTTCCTATTTCAAATACTCTAGGAGGGGTAGGAGTATAAACTGAGGAAGATGGTGATACCAAATCACAGGTTTGATTCCAGGATAAATTAGATAACATAGTTAAGGAAGAGGATGGGGAACGGATTTGCTTCTTAGGTGGTAATAGTTCTTCAGGAACAAAGAAATATCAAGGATCAAATAGTAGTGATGGTGGTAATACCGGAGATGGAGTCAAATGCTTTGGAGTAATAGATCTAGGTGATGAAATAGGTAATTTCTTAGCATAAAATGCTTGTACGTCCTTCAAATAAGTATTATTGTAGAAAGATGAGAATACCGGAGTTTTCCGAAGAGTTAAAAGAATTGCTTCCCGATGAAGCTGGGAAATAATCCGATGAGACCGAAGTATAGTTAAGAATATTCATAGAGGAAAAAGCATCCTCAATATCGGAAGTAGAGCGGTTGGGAGAAGACATCGTTCTGTTAACAACCTAGTTGTAAATAACATAAGTTATTTATGATATAATATAGTATAATAATTATGTATCTTTACATACTGATCCGGATTGTAGTGGCACGGAGGACTTTGATGGCTGAAAAAGAAATGTGGTTATAGTTAAGGTTTTGACCTTGTTCTCTATAACCATGGCGCTGATACCAATCTGTAACACCCCCTATTTTTTACAATATAGCACGTAAGCTAATCTAGGTATAAAATCCTGGAAACAACAATCATAATCATAGAAACGACCCAAAAGAGACGTTTATTCAAAAGATATGTTATCATTCATTTCAAATCATAGTATTAAAAATGAAGGTCCCAAAATACAAGAAACATAAAAAAGTGAATTGATTAACAAGTTTTAGCCCATCTCGAGTCCATGCCACAACCGTGCCGTATATTTGGCTCAATAACCTAAGATAAACATGAAAAAGTCAACAAAACGGTTTGAGTGAAATTCATAGGTTTGAAAATGTAATAGATGAATACAAGTTATAGTGGAAATACTAGTATTGCAGGGATAATTATCATGGAGAACATTTAATATCATGGAGAACAGTATTATCATGGGAAAACAGTTGAATATTATCATATGGTTGAATATTATCATATGGTTGAATGCAAGTCATTATAATGGTAATAATTGTAACGAATACAATTTTCATGGAAAATCAGGGTAACATTATTATTGTACCTAAGCTCATGACATCAATACATTAACAGGGAAATCACCGTAGTGATATTGGTTAGGGACAAATGTCCCCGTGGAAAAGGTAACTTGCCAAGGTTACCTATTAGGACAAATATAGTTGTGTATGACAACCCCAAGCTAGTATACAAACGGGAGCCGTCACCCCCAATAGATCTATTCACAATATTCGCGTTCACTCGCAATGCAAGTAATTAATGATTCATGATATGGAAATAATGGCACTGGAAGCTACTTAGGCAATAATATATCTGGATAGCATACATTTAGAAAACACTTGCATTCATGGTTTATATCAGGTATCACAGGTTTATAAAGTATTCAAAAGATTGAAATATGGGGTTATGAATTCATTAAGTCTTTGAAAAGTAATCACATTGTTATGAGTATATAAAAGAGTTTGTAACAAGCATGTATCCCCCTCGCGGGGTTTTGAAAACATTAAAGAGATTCCTGATAGTTAGACGTAATAAATATTCTGAAATGAAAGCTGACGACCTTATCACAATCTTAACAGAGAATGTTGATATAGCAAAATGATAGTAAACAACCACGTCACACAACCTGAGTAAATATGTTGAGTCTTAGGAAGATTGTACTCTAGAACTTTAGTTTTAAAAGTTATGAGTTTGATTGAAGAGTTTGGAATTATTGTATCACCGTTCGGGCCATCATAATTCAGAAGTCATTCAGTAAACATTGTGGAGGCAAGGCACTTAATCGCTAAACCCAACAACTCATTCAAACGTAAATACCAAGAAGAAACTCCTAAATATGAAGCTCCTATATTGTGAACGAATATAAACGGTTTAAGCATTTTAATCAATATCTGGAAATGTTAAGCACGAGAAGCGTTAATTAAAGTTATGTCTTGTAGAATTTACAAACATGATTGTGCTTATACTTTTTCAAAATGTTACATTTTCAGACCCTTGAGTTTGAAAGTGGCAGGAATTTATCTCCTTGGAGTTTGCACTTTTCGGACTTTGGTCCTCAACTTAAAATATATACCAATAAACCATGTACTTTTAGAAAGTGACATAATAGACCCCTGTAGTTATAACTTTGATAAAATGACAATTTTAGTCCTTTTAGTTATAAGTTTCCGAAAGTTACGATATATACCCCTTACATGGATTATAATTACAAAACATGTCCAAATTGCCATGCAAGCTTATTTTAACATTTTAAAAGATATTTATAGGTTATAATAAACTAAAATATGAAGGTTAAAGATAATGAAAGTTTAAAATAACGATTCGTTAAGCTAGGAAGCAAAACGGATCGAATTAGGGTTTTAAAACGTAAACGCGCGGGTTTTAAGTTCAAATTCCTTCATTAATCAATAAAGTGGTTATTTTAACATTATTTAAGCATGCTAGGATAGATTATGACAATATTTAATCATTATAACATTTAGTTTTAAGAAAAACATAAAATTAGGGTTTCGGGTGTACGGTTTTGGATCAAAACGGAAAATGAGCATGAATTGAGTTATGAAACTTTAACAAGAGTTTATTTAGGATCATATGAACATTATAAGAGTGTAGGAGCAGAAGTAGAACATCCAGAACCTAGGTTTGAGCTTCAAGGATCAAAAATGGTGGAAACGGGTCATTTCGGGTAGTATTTCCACTTGTACGCCTGGTATCTTATTCCCGGGGCTTCAAATCTTCAAAGCTTTGCTTAAATGATCTAATTATATGATCCTAGGATCATATGGAGCAGATAATGTTTGCTCACTTGGGTTATAGAAAGAAGAAGTGGGGGATGATTTGAAATGGAGACATAATACCCCTATTTATAGTAATTTTGGAACTTGGTGACTAAGGATGCTAAGAGACCAGGTGAAGACATGTGTGGGAGCTATAGGGTGATGTGGAGAGGATATAGGATGAGTAAGAAGGCTATGGTGCAAGTGGAGGTGGTGTTCAATTACGTTTTAGGGGTGGTTTGGTTTGATTTATACATGCTGTTTTTGGACAGCCAACAACAGTCTTGAATAAAATTGTGCATATGCAACACCAAACTCCTTTGAATGCAAAACAAGTGAGCATTGTTAGATATTGATCCTCTATAACGTTGTAGTTTTACCTATTTGGGGGTTACTATTCAAAAAATTAGTGAAAAATACCATTTACTACAATGTGCCGAATCTGCGCACCTTTGCCATTTCGGCTATAACTAATTCATCCGACGTCGAATCGGGTTGATTCCACCGGCAAAATGATCACAAGACATAGGGCTACAACCTAGTGTTTTCACTTAATACCCAGAACAATTAATTGCCCATATCCTATGTTTTAAATAGACTGATCCGATTCTGAACTAGGGCCTAATTTTAATGTTTTAGGGATTAGAACTAGATTAGGGTTTGTTTCGGGTTTCTAGATTTAATTCATCTATCATGATGTTTATAAATGAGGAAATAGGATTTGTAATGTTGTAAATTAAGTATTTACAACTTATTTGATTTACGGTTTAGGTTTAAAACGGATAAAAACCAAGAAACATGTTATGGTTTAGAAACTAGCTTGGTTTTAGGGTTTAGGATTTTGAATTAGGGTTTTGAGTGTAAAAATGTGTATGAAAGCTTATGAATAGAATAATTAGGGTTTACATATTGTATATTAAGTGTAGTAGCTTGTACAAAAGTGGTGGTGAAGAAACTAGAATTGAAACGATGTAAAATGGCTATTTTTAAGACATGCTTAATGACATGTATATTGAGCTTTAAAATCTTGTTTTAGACATGGAGGAGTTTATATTTCAAAAGAGATGTTCTATTCTTTTGTATATATGTTTTAGTAGCTTGTATATTCACTTTAGATATTAACCCTTCATGAAATTAGGGTTTAGAGGCATACGATAACGGTTTAAAGCCCGTTTTGATATAACGTTGCGAATGGTACATTATAGGAATAATGTACTTTGTAAAAAGGATATGATGATATTGACTTGACATGTTATGATGTTTTCTTGACATATATGAAGATAGGATGACATAGGTAGGTTGTTTGAGCTCGTCTACTTTAGTTATGTAAGTTACATGACATACTGAGATATTGACAATGCAAGTAATGTAATAAAGCGAAAAATGTCCCCGTATAATTGTGATCATAGTAAAATAGGTTTTGCATTTGATGAAATTTCTTGGGTTGTTATAAAAACTGAAGCTTTTGATCAATTCGAAATATTTACTAAGAAAATTCAAAACCAATTAGGATGTACAATAGTGTCAATAAGAACCGACCACGGTAGGGAATTTGATAATGAGGTGCAATTTGGAGAGTTTTGTAATGCCAATGGTATTACACATAACTTCTCAGCTCCACGCACTCCTCAATCAAATGGCGTGGTTGAAAGGAAAATAGGACACTTTAAGAAATGAGTAGGACTATGTTGAATAAGCAATCGTTACCACATAAGTTTTGGTGTAACGCAGTTTACACTTCAACATACATTCTCAACTGAATCCTAATTAGAGCCATTTTTGGAAAAACACCTTACGAACTCTTAAGAGGTAGGAAACCTACTCTAGATTACTTTAGAGTGGTTTTGGAAGCAAGTTCTTCATTTTAAACACTAAAGGCTACCTTACAAAGTTTGACCCAAATATACGAAGTGTGTCTTTTTTAGGTTACTTCCAAAATAGTAAAGGCTACATCATCCTTAAAAAACAAACTAGTAAAGTTGAAAGAATCACTCAACGTGACATTCGATGAAACTCCTCCACCCTCTAAGACATCACCCTTGGTGGATGATGACTTAGATGAAGAAGAAGCAATTAAGGTTACCGAAAAGAAAAACCTAGAAAATGACATTGTGGATGAAACTTTAGAGATTGACGAAATAGTCAATATTAAGGAATCTAGGAACCATCCATTAGAAAATGTCATAGGAAACCTTAACCAAAGAACCCTTAGATCACAAGCCCAAAACCAAAGTAACTTCTTTTGTTTTATATCAACTATAGAACCTAAGAATGTGAATGAAGCCTTAACGGATGATAGTTGGATAGTCGCTATGCAAGAAGAATTAAATCAATTCATTGCTAACGACGTTTGGGAGTTAGTTCCACAACCTAGGAATATGACAATTATAGGAACTAAGTGGGTGTTTAGAAATAAGTTAGACGAGAACGGTATTGTTTCTCGAAATAAGGCTAGGTTAGTTGCTCAAGGCTATAATCAACAAGAGGGCATCGATTATGATGAAACTTATGCCCCAGTTGCTAGACTTGAGTCAATTAGGATACTATTAGCTTATGCTTGTGCTTTAGACTTTAAACTATTCCAAATGGATGTAAAAAGTGCATTCCTGAACGGTTTTATCAATGAGGAGGTATACGTGGCACAACCTCCAGGATTCATTGACTTTGAAAAACCGGATCATGTTTATAAACTAAAGAAAGCTTTATATGGTCTTAAACAAGCACCCAAAGCTTGGTATGATAGATTAAAAGCTTTTCTTATTAAACATGAATATAAAATGGGAATGGTAGATAACACTCTTTTTACTAAGAAGAGAAGTTCAAACCTCATCATCGTTCAAATATATGTCGATGACATCATATTCGGTTCGACTTGTCAAGACATGTGTGATGAATTTGCCAAAATCATGCATGACGAGTTCGAGATGAGCATGATGGGTGAACTTAACTTCTTCCTTGGACTACAAATAAAACAAATGGAAGATGGTATTTTCTTTAATCAATCTAAATATATTAAAGAAATGCTTAAGAAATTTGGCTTAGAAGAATCTAAACCAATGAAAACCCCCATGTCCTCCGATACCAAACTCACGAAAGACGAAGAGTGTGAGTCGGTAGATAGTATCAAGTATCGAGACATGATAGGTAGTTTATTATACCTAACGGCAAGTAGGCCCGATATCATGTTTAGTGTCTACCTTTGTGCCCGCTTCTAAGAGGCTCAAAAAACCTCTTACCTTGAAGCGGTTAAACGTGTCTTTTGATACATTAAAGGCACTACGCACTTAGGATTATGGTATACTAAGGGGACCGACATAGAAACTGTAGTATATGCCAACTCTGATCATGCGGGAGATTATATGGATCGAAAGAGCACTAGCGGTATTTGTACGTTCGTGGGATGTTGTTTGACATCTTGGTTCTCGAAGAAACAAACCGCTCTTGCTATATCTACTACCAAAGCCAAATACGTAAGCGCCGAAAAGGCATGTCAACAAGCACTATGGATGAAACAAGCTCTTATCAACTACGATGTACGACTTGCCGAAGTCCTGATTATGTGCGACAACAAAGGCGCGATTGACCTTAACAAAAACCCAGTGCAACATTCTCGAACCAAACACATAGAAATTCCTCACCACTTACTTCGTGATAATGTCCAGAAAGGACATATCTCAATCGAAAAAGTGCCGTCCATCAATAACATC
The DNA here is from genome assembly GCA_026074375.1 of Tanacetum coccineum. Lineage (NCBI taxonomy): Eukaryota > Viridiplantae > Streptophyta > Magnoliopsida > Asterales > Asteraceae > Tanacetum > Tanacetum coccineum. The sequence continues at coordinate 7,497 of BQNB010131580.1, forward strand.
GCCGACATTCTTACGAAACCCTTTAAACATGAATCGTTTAACTATCTACGTCTTGGTTTAGGAATGATGGAACATATTCTATAAATCATATTAGTCTGCTTCTCCTTCTTTTGTCTCAAGTCCGTGTTCCGTTCCGTGTCGTGACAACTTAAATACTTCATCCAAAGTACTTTAAGTATTTTTAATTCGCGAAATGAAAATTAAAATGTCACTCCTCTTCGTAAAATTTTTGTCAAAAACTGAGTCCAAAACCCTTCACTGAGGGCGGCCCCCATACCATAGGCGGCCCCTAATATATTTGGGACCGCCAGACGTTATGGGACCGCCAGACGTTATGGGACCGCCAACAACAGACTCCCATATTTTACACTTAATCAAAATTTTCAATTCACAAAACCAAACACACCATTTACCTACTGTAAGTGACGAAAACAAACAAAGATACCCAAAAACTCAAAATTAACCACTAAACTAAAATTAAAGATCAAATCAATATATATAATCACTCACAACATCTTAAAGATCATTAATTCTAAGTCATTTCATCTATTTTCTTTCAATTTAAGTCTAGGGTTCATGATGACCATCAAAAATTAAAATTGGGGATTTTTTATTTTTCTTTCAATATTGTACAATTAAGACCACTAGGATACAATGTATAACTAATATGCTTCTCATAGATATAGTATTTGCATACATTAGTAAATTTGTTGAAAAATTGATTTCGAACCAAAACCTCAGTTTTATTTTCAAAATTACTCACGTTAGGAACATAATGAAATTGTGGTTATGCATTGTCAATACAACTTAAAGACGTTTTCAAACATATGCATAATGATCTCATGAATAAATTTTGAGACACATAATTCATATGCATTTTTTTTGACTTGTTTGGATGAGCAAAATCAAATTAAGGAGCGTTTGGATTAACTCTTAGGATTTCATCTCTAGGTCGAGTTAATTGTTACTCCACATTTGTTACATTTAGGCACACACTAGACCTCTCTTTAAATAAAGAAACCTCACTAAAATTATCTTTTTCAATTCTAGGTAAAATGATTTTGGAAGATGAATTACGGTACACTAAATCATATGTTTCAACAATCTCAAATGAAAACTATATTCCTGACATCTTAAAACCTATCATTCAAAACCTAGAATGTAGGTCAATTCATGAAGGTCATCCTGTATCTCCTGAATCCACTAAATATGATAATATTCAAAACCTTTTTCAAATTATAAAACTTTTGAATATATATGAACTTCATGAAGGAATCTGTCCAAAATTTTTACTTGAATTCTACTCCTTAATAGAAATCACCAAAGATGATGATCAAAATGTCTTTTTAACATTCTGGGCATTAGAAAGAACATTTAAATTTTCACTCGAGTCATTTGCCTCGATTCTCTCCATTCCATGTGAAGGAGAATGTTCTTACTCTGAAGAATCATCTCTCGACTCTTTAAAAACTAATCTAGAGTCAAACACACCGTATCAAACACACATTCCAACACCAAATGAAATGATTCAATCAATCACAACAACCGGACAAACCATTTTTCCAAATAAAATCCTCAAGGAAGAGCTTTGTCATGACATGAGATCTTGGAATGAAATCATTCAAGAGAATGCCTTTGGCACATAAAATGACTCACCATTTCTTCTTACTTCATCATGTCACATGATGCATTGCATTCTAACAAGTACTCATTTCAACTTTGCCTACTTTCTAACCAAACGAGTTGAAAAGATTAAAAATAAACCAAATTCTCCAATGCCATATGGAATGATTCTAAATCGTCTATATGATCACATCATCAAAATTAATCCTTATCTACGAAAATCAAAATATATATCATATTGGCCATCCATGAAACCTTGGGTTCATCCCAGTCATCTTCAAGCAATTATCTCCATATCCTCAGAAGAAGCTTCAAGTAATGATTCGAATTCCATTTAAGACATTTCTATCAAGTATTATTACTAGACATACGTACTATTATTATTGCTATGTAATAACTTCTATATCAGTCATTCTAGTATGTATATAACTTGCCTTTGTCACTATTATTTCATGCTTGCTATATGACACTTTATGGACATTTATGTCATTTCTATGTTTCTACTTGGCCCCATTGCATGAGTTTCCCTCTTTTCTTTTAGCTATATTATGTGATTCTTGAAGAAATAGAAATGCCACAATCATCCTTCCATACCACTTAAGTTATTCTGAAAACAATTAACTTTTTGAAAATTACGTAAACCTCCAGAGAACGGCCCCCCAAAAGTTAAGGGTGGCTCCCTAATATATATGGGACCGTCAGAGGATTACGGGACCTCCATCAGGGAACCATGAAATTTTTGTGTCCCCTCTTTTTCTGCAACTTTGACCCTATTCTCCTTAGGTCTAGCCATTCTTTCCTTTCTAGACAAAACACTTCCTATCTTCATTCTCCAAAACCATGCCTTTCCCAAAATCCTCCTATATAAGATCATCATTCTTCTTCATCTCAATCACATCTTCACTTCTAAATTCTTTACTTCTCCTTAATTTCTCAATGTCATCCTCTAGCAAATCCCCTCGTGACTACTCACGAAAATACCAAAGGGCCATTCTCGAACCTTGGAGATAAAGTCATGGTCTTCCTCCCTCACCACCTTCTCCTCCACCAACTAGGACTACTCCCACCTCTCCTATCCCAAATAACTCTCTCATACTTTTCACCTTTACAAAACTCAACTCAAAATCTAAATGAAATTCATCACCTATCAAATATGCTTGACATAAATCTCCAACAAGCAATTAAAGCCACAAATCCCTCACCTCCTACCTCACCATATATCCTTCCACCCTCTTTAGATCAAGTAAACTCTCATTTAGAATTTTGTCATTGTTGCTTAGATACTCGAAATCAATTCGATACATTGAAAGATAACCTTAATCGTATCAAATTTCTCATCATTGGTCCTTCCACTCAATTTCCATCCTCAATAACAACCTCTTCACCATAATTGAGCAATCTTAAAAGCTTAATTTCACCTAATAATAAACAACCCATCTTTTGATTATGACATGTTCTACCCTTCAAGAATTTACTAGTGTAGATCTATGTCTTATTATATCTTTATGATTATCTATTATAATGATTCATACAAATATTGTATGAATTTATCTTAGCTCGTATTAGATCTAGTTTTACTTTATGTTGCATGAATGTATTAGTTGCAGTTGCTATTGTATGAGTTTCTTGATGGTTGAATGAAACTCTCCTTTGGGTGACTTAAATATAATGTGTTTCTTTAAAAGATATTTGTCTTGCACTTGTATTTCTAACCTTGTTTGTAGCAAACAATTTTTGTAAGATCGATCCCTTGGTGCCCCGAACAAGAGGGAGCATACATCAAGGGGGAGTCTTGATATCGTCGATTTCTTTCTTTCAACAACTACTCGACGATCATCCTTTTTGAATTCGACAAAAAGGGGGAGAAATGAAACAAAACTCATTAATAATGTGTAACTATTAATATGATACAAATTGAGTTTATATTTTGTCATCATTAAAAAGGGGGAGATTGTTAATACAAATAATGTCTAAAAATGTTATTTATATTTTTCGACCTCTCAACGTTTTGATAATAACAAAATGTAAAAACGTTTACGATAAAATTAAACGTTTACAAATTATTAATCGTAAAATTCCATTTCTAAGATTAGTAATCACTTAAGGTATGAACAAACAAATCATTAAGCATGATTAGTGATCAAGAAAATATTTTTCTCTTATCCATTACATTTTTACAAAAGATTTTCACAAAATTAATTATACAAAATATTTTCTAATTAAAAGAAAAGTTTTATTAAAAACTTAAAATTTGAAATTCAAATTTTCCCCCTAAAACGGAAGCTTCTATACCAGATACAACCTTCCCCACAAAAAGACAAAAAGGGAGCGGAGTCTACCTGGCGGCCCCCTTATAGGCCTGGCGGCCCCCTTATATATCTGGGACCGCCGGGACCGCCGCCAGTTACCGTTGGATTTTCCTGCCTATAAATACTGCTTCATCCCTTGCTGAAAATCAGACCTCTTTGCACGAATTTTCTCACACTTCTTTCTCTCTCTAAAAACCTTCTTTCTCTCACTAAATATCTTGATCACTAACATCTCTTGATCTTGTTTCAAGTGATCTAATCTCTTCTTCTCATCTCTTCCCTCTCATTTAAGTGCAAGAGAAGAACACTCGTATTCGTCAAGAAACGAAGTGTTGATTAGTGATCTCTCCTCTTTTCTTCTAAGTACCAAATCTCTATTGTAATTATCTTGTGTATTTGTGTGATTCGGATTGTGTGTAAATCCGATAGTGTAGATCTAGTGATTGTGTATTGATTGTGAAGTGGTAGATTGGTTCTAGCTAAGATTAGGACTCGACATTTAGCTTAGTGTCGGAAAATAACATAAGCGACGTGTAAACGGTTTTCTCCGCCTGAAGGGAGCTTGTTGACATAGTGAAATCTCGAGTAGGATACTCGAGGAGTGGAGTAGGGCGAAGAAGAGCTTCGTAGCCGAACCACTATAAATCTTGGTGTCTTGGTTTGATTGTTCCTTTCCTTATCTCTTCATATTATTGTCATTGTTATTTAGCTTTAGTTTAGATTGTTATATATTGTTTGTTCATATTGTGGATTGGTTAAACATACAACTCGAATCTACATATTTTGTAAGCAAAGTTTTTAAAACCTAAACTAACATGTAAACTATTCAAACCCCCCTTTTAGTTTCCACAATATCGCTTTAAGAATGGAGTAACCAAATGACCCACGTGTAGCTCAGATATTAATGGGTTTTGTAACAGGGGAGAGCTACCTGGGATGGTTTAGGTTGGAAGCATGATTTATTTCCATGATCACAAGTGGTATGATGAGTTAGCAGATGAAAAACTAAAAGATGAAACCTTAATGCACAAAGAAAAAAATTGAAGAATCATGGGGAAATGCAACTCTTGGTGTTATAAAATTCTGTGCATGGTTGATAAATAGTTTTGGGAACTTCCACGAATTAGACTATAATGTGCTTTTAAAGCTACAAGAATGTTGGTGGAAGATAAATGCTAATGAAGTAGCGCCATTCACTCGTTCGGAAAGTTATGGCCAAAGATCGTATGCAAACTTCAAAACTGAAAAGACTCATGACCCTTATCTTGATATTAACCGAATCTTTGACAAAAATTATGATTTAAGCAACGCCGATAATACTCAGGACAATCAGGGCAATGAAGAACGTAGGGATGATCTCACTCATGAACCATCAGTTTGCAAAATCAGGAGATTCGAGATGATGAAGTACTCATTCAATACTGACGAAGAGTACATTGCCATAAAAGAGTCCGAGTACCTCAACCACTCGAAGGAGAAGAGAAATGAAAAAAGTCAAACTTAATGACTAGTTGAAACAAAAGTGCTTCCCAAGAGACAACCCAATCATTTTTAAATTGTTTGAATTGTTTTTAAACTGTTTGCAAGAGTCTGTCTTACCAGACACTCTATACGGCGTATCGAACCCCTCTGGATACGGCGTATGGATGTGTCTGGACGTTATTAGTCTGTAATTTATTTTCTAGTACTTTAAACTATTTATTTGTTTTTACATGTATAATACGGCGTATCCTAGGGTTTGGGATACGGCGTATTGATTCCTGTACAGTTGTGTGTTTAATTGTTTTCCTACATTGTAACCATTGTATAGCCGAGATAGGAATCGCAATTTTGTCTTCTGTTTCTTTATGCAGGTGATGACATCAAATAACGTCTATTTTATAACATTATTTATCCCATGTTATTAACCCATTTTGTATAGTTATTGCAAAGAATTGTTACTTAATCGTTTATATTTGAGAATTGCAGTAATTATAGAGTAATTGGTAAAAGATAGCAAAAGGCGTGCATTCTGGAGCTTAAATGAAGAAATTTTGAAGATTACTATTCTGAAGACCAATACGCCGTATCCATCAAGGAAGATACGGCGTATCCGTGCCTACACTCACCAAAGACCACAGAGGAATAAAGTTTAATACGCCGTATCTAGAGAGACTAAATACGATGTATTCAAGATATAGTATGTGAATATTCTGAAAGATATCAAGCGTGGTCCCTACTCCAAGAAATCCCTAATACGCCGTATCGAACCGACTTCCAAACTATTAGAATTTATGTTTTCCTAACTTAGTACCGACAGTACAAATAGTTAGTACTGTTAGTTATAGTTAGTACTGACAGTACAAAGTGTTAAGTACTGATCAGTTAGTTAGTACCGTTAGTTAGAAAATAGTTAGTACCGTTTAAGAGATTTATATAAGATATCTTAGGAAAAGATAAGTATGCGTTTTGTAAGCCTGTTCTGTTAGGGTTTATCCTTAGTTTATAAAAGGATCCCTTTTGGCATAGTTAGAGGGACGACCTTAAGATATCTTATAGAAAAAATCATAACACAATAGTTAGTAATCTGTAATCGTTCAAAGCAGATTAATAGAAGTTATTATTTAGTTCTACATTGTTTTTCTTAGTACTTGTGTTAAGATTCCGCATTAACACATAGTATTCATAATCAGTGTTTCTACATAGTCAGTTGTATTTATACATTTTGGCTATCATCCTTAATAGGCTGCAGAGATCTATTCCTTTGAGGGACTCACACAAACCTTATAAATAGAAAACTAAAAAACGAGTTTTAAGTGTGCTAAATCATATTCTCGATACCTAAACCATAAAAGTTAATTTTCAGAGGAGAAACAGAGCAGAAGAGGTCAAGCAACATTATCAATTCCATAGAAGACAACGTGTAATTCCATATACTTTAGTAATCGTTCAATTTTTGGTATCATTCGTTAACTCGGTTAGTTTACCTTGGCTAAATAATTACTCTTGTATTTATTATGACATTTAAAAGCTAATACCTTCGGGTATTAGCCATTATTATGAAGATCTGAATTTTTAGTATTTGTTTATCTCGATTTCTTGATTTATCATTGAATGCTTGTTTATGTTTATCAATTTATACTTGTTTGCGCACTTTTGTATGCGACCTATCATTCAACTGGATATAATGACACGGACCAAGTAGATCCAGAGTCTAGGATAGCTCTCCATATAATAATTTATACATCTAGAATCATAAGATCACAAATATTGTCCTTCTAAGTCGATCTCGGGAGGTCGGGGAAGCTCAAAATAAGAATAAGCCATAATGATGAGGAGAGAGCTTTTTTTAATTTTCAAGTTTTATTAAAAGGAAAAATGAAAGGGAAATTACAAATGTGAGCTTCACCCTCTAATGTTGATTAGAGGAGAGTATTTATAGGTAAAACACAAGGACACTTTGGACTAATTACACTTTTAGTCCTTGTGTTTTAACTTAAACATAACCTAAAGTAATTTCATATAGACACCATATTTTTGATCCTAACAATACTAGGATTTTACAAAGAATTCACTAGAGCTTGGACCCGAATACCTAACCGGAATGGATGATGAAGGAGAAGTCACGTAAGGACGTGTGACTTCGAGTCTAGCTACAAGACTCGTTAATAAAGAAAAGCACTTCTTGGGAGGCAACCCAATTTACTTTTCTTCGCAATTAGGAGTGTCATGTGTGTTTTATTCTTTACCATTTGTTTTATTATGTTTGAATTATCTTGTAATCATGCTTTGTATTGTCTTTAACCTTGTCTTAATTTCAATCAAAGGTAGTTTGCAAACAATAAGTGTAGGGGAATTTATCTGGCTTTTGAGCCAAAATTCAAACATGTTAAATGAATTGTTTAGATTAATTCGCCTCTTTGAGTCATATGATTGAATTGTTAAATCTCAGGTTTTATGCAGCAATTTTTACATGAATTAACTTATGGAATCAAGTGTAGGAAATTTTTCATCAAAAAAAAATTTCTTTTTCACAGAAAGGTGGAGCCGGGCGTTCACTTTACTCAGGCGATTCCGTCACCACGCCACCTGTGACGGGGTCACTCTATCCTGACGTGCGTCAAACGCCCCCAGGGTTCAGAAAACTTAAAGTTTTTAATTATTTTGAAAATAAATCTTGCACAACATTTAATATATGTATTCTTCTGTTATAAACTGCAAAACTAACCTAATGAGTTTTAACAATTTCTACTCATTCCTATTCTATACGTAGTAGAACCCTTAATTCATATTGTAAATTGGTAAATCGCACATTTTATGCTTGGTATAGTTGTCTTTGTCGTTGATTACAGGTTATATTTGATGAGAAGAAACTTGGAAGTTCATAGGAAGTTTCATTAGATGATTCCCGGAGGACGATTTAACCAGTTATCGCATGTTTTTTCTCCATTATTAAGTTAAACCAGAGGGTAGACGTACTAGTTTCTGTTCCTGTTTTCTTAACACTGTCTTTTTTTAACAGGGCTCACTTTCTAGAGAAAATTTGGGGACAATGTTCAACTTAAGTGTAAGGGGAAAATAAGCCTTAGAAACTATTCTTTCATTTGTTATTTGCTTTGTCCTTAAAATAATGGATAATATATCGAAACATAGCATAAGAGGTAAGTTTTACCTAAATTTAATTTTTTTTACGACACATACCGACGAAAACCAAGTTCTTAAGTCGCAGTCTCATGGATATAAGATTTATATATGACTAGCACAATAACCCTCAGAATTCCACCCTAAAAATATGAGGTTCACCCTTATATCTTTAGGAATTCGAGAGGTTAGTTAGTTAGTACCCATCGTTGGTAACCTAAGATGATTTTATCTTTACCCGTTTCGCGTTAAGGTTGATCAGTAGGTGTGCATGTCTATTATGTCGTTACGGCCATGTATGCATTGCCTTGTTGCCTTTTTTGAAATGTCTGGTGTTAGTAAAATTCATATGAGTGTTTTATACAGTAGCTATATTAAATTCTAGAACTTGTTTTTGTGATGCATCCCGAGACTGCATAGTAAGTATTAGGATTTTCTTGATAAGAGGCATTAGGATTAATCCATGTTTTAAACCTGTAATTATTATAATGATCACACCGATCATATAACTATCCCACACCCTTGCCATACACTCACTTTTAGTGCAGGATACCCCTTAGACACCCTCCGAGCCTATCCTTTTTCACGGTTCTTGTAATTTTTTTTGTGGATTCTAGATTATTAATGAAGGCATTGGTCACCTTAAAATTATTGTTAACCCAAAAAGCCTTAGCCTACCTTGTATGTACTCACTTTTAGTATATTATTATGTTTAACCCAAGTTAATTATTAAGTACATGGTTGCTAAGTCTTTATCCTTGTAAATATTGTTTTGGGATGATTGGGATTCATGGTAGTATTTATTTCACGAAAGAATAGGGAAGAAAAGTTAAGAGTAATACCCCAATATGTTTGTCAAATGATCTCTATGTTATTTTGATCCACCTCAAATCGGTTCATTAGTTATATTGTAAATATCAAGCATGTAAAAGCTCAAGTGTAAGAGTATGTATTATAAACCCCATGTGATGTATTATGTTATTAAAAAAATGAGAATAGAAAAAGAAAGAGATTGATGTAGAGTTGTGTAGAGTTTGTATATCTTGTGCCGAGTCTTTGGCTTAGAACTAAATACCAAGCGTGTATTCGTGTAAATAATTAGCTAACCCTTCCACCCCAAATTCACCCAAAGTCACCACCCAAATGTATCCCATCTGTTTTCATTTCCATTATATGTAATCTTACACCTACACCCCACAACCCTTTATAAAGACCTCTTAGATAGTAATAAATAATACTTGTTCCCAGCGGTGGAGGTTTGATCCTTTACCAAGCCTATGGTAATTTATATGCTATGACAGGTAATGAGTGTTGATTTTTCGTTTCCCCCTTATGTTATAATTCCTTTATTACTAACCTGAGTGAAAGAAGTAGAGACTAATCCCAAACACTTATGTGAGGTGCTTAGTATATACTTTCTGTGCTTTAAGTATGAGGGTCTAGAAGGTAGTGTTTGTCATTCACCCCCACCCCCCCCCCCCCCCCCCAGAATATGTTTAAAGAGTAGGTAAAATGACCCCTCATATTGTTATTGTCTAGGTAGAAAAGCCCATTTGCTTGAGGACAAGCAAATCCCAAGTGTAGGGGTATTTGATAAGGTGTCATTTTATACACTTTTCGAGGTCGTTTAACCCCCAAAATTGTGCATTTATTTCCAAAATAGGTACTTAATCGTTCCTTTTCAGGTAGTTTGCATTTGGAAGACATTTGGAAGAATTACACGTGACTTGGGCTCATTTGGAGAAGAAACGGACAAGACTACGAATCTACACCAACATCTATCAAGAATGTCTCAACAGTGGCTGGAGACGGCGTCACAAATACAACGTGACGCCGTCACCATGAAGATCAAGACGGCATCACCATATCTCATGACAGCGTCATAGTACATGACCCAACCCAATATCTAGAGTATTCTATTAATGACGGTGTCACGATTAAAACGTGATGCCGTCACAGCATTTTTCCTATATATACAAACCCGAATTTAGGGTTTTGTGTGTGTAACTTTAGAATAAAAAGAGGGTATGAACCCTAGTTCATTTAGCAGCTGTTAGGGACGATTTTAGGGCCTAAAACCCTATTGTACTTCCTCCAACTTATGTTTTAATCAAGTAAGGTTTACTTAATCATTTAATATGTCTATGTGTTGTTTGATCTATCTATGCTCTTGATTTACCTTTAACATGCTTGGCTAAACCTCCTATTGTGTTTATTTATTGTTGTATGAAACCTAGAATGTAGATCTTAGTGGTGTTGCTTCTTGTGATGGATGTGCACGTTAGGTCTTAGAAAACCAGCTTTTGTCTGTATCGCTGTTGATATGTCTAGGGAAACGTGATTGTGTAGAAAGGATACCATCAGGTAACAGTCTTCATACTACCTTGCCCCCTAATATGGTTGATCCACTTTTAATATATTTCACATGCACTTAGTGTACTCCTAGGGGCCATGTAATAGTCTTCATACTACCTTACGTATGTGTTGCTCTAGCGACATACTAAGTAGACGTTGGGTTCGTGTAATTAGCGTAGATTTAAATTTAGGGAGTAATACATGATTAAATAAACACAGTCTTTTTATCTTATTGTTGTCACCATTAGTGTAGATTTAAATTTAGTTAATAGCTAAAACCAACCACCTCTCTAATTATATGATTTACTTGCTTTCTATAAAACATAAAAATACAAAAATAATCTTCCCTCAACCCTTA
>BQNB010131581.1:3173-18761 GCA_026074375.1 Tanacetum coccineum
TTAACTCGGTTAGTTTACCTTGGTTGTTTGATTATACTTGTATTATTATAATGGTTATGGGCTAATACCCTCGGGTATTAGCCATCTTAATGAAGATTCAATGTATGGTTTATTTAATCTCGATTGCTTAATTTATCGTTGATTGTTTAATTAAGTTTATCATTTCATAATTGTCTATGTGCTTGAATATGTGACCCGTTATTCAACTGGGTCTAGTGAGACTGACTAAGTGATCTAGATACTGGGATGGCTCTCTATATCGCGTTTTATATATGTGGACCAATAGGATCATAAATAATGTCTTATCTTTTCCTTTAGATTAGTGAGCTTAGTTGGCCTGGCAGTTGACCCTTAGATCAACAAGTACGTTCTTAATCAATTGGTAAAGACTCAGATAGTGAAATACCAGTACATAAAATGCCATCAAGCAGTAAGTTGGTAAAGTCCTGATGGGATAGGGTTTAACAAGATCACCATTGCTTTAATCCCTAAGATAGATTATAATTAAACTAAAAGGATGATTTATGCGGATGCGTTAATTATGAGAGGATTCAACGTGTCTAGGTCTTAGGAAGAAGTACCGCCTAAGTCTTAAGAATGATATGCCGCCTCGAGATAAGCACTCATTGCACTAAACAAACAAACCAACGTTTAATCGGATTTAATATGGTTAATACAGTTTTCTATCATTTGGCTTGACCGTTCTTTTATCTTCTGATTATCTTCTTATGTTATTATTGTGTATTGAATTGATTTAAGTCGCCACAAACCTGTGCCAGTCTCTCAAGTTGAAAACCTCCTCTTTATCCTTAGAACTAGGTTTAGCATAGGTTTAACAATAATTAAAAACAACATAGAATTAGCTAGACTAATTAATTAGAATAAAATATCAATAGAATATAAGGTTAACTTTCTCGCTCTTAGTGTTTGACACCCTACATACCAACGAAGCTACATCTTGTCCGGGTACATTGCCTGTTAAAGTGTTGTTTTAGGATAAGTTGGCTAAATATAAATTTAAAACTTGATAATTGATGTGCTGTCGTGTAGGGTCAATTTATTAATTACTAAGTTTTAAATTTATATTTAGCCAACTTATCCTAAAACAACACTTTAACAGGCAGTGTACCCGATCGGGTAGAGTTTCATGATAAGTACGGGTGTCATCAAACAATAATGATTGAGGTCGTTAAACTTATATTTATCAGTAATTTTTTTTTAATAATTTAAACCTTTTTTAATAAAGTTAATTCTAATTACTTGTTAAACCTATGCTATATACGTTTCAAATAGTAATGAGAGGTTTTTAGCGTGAGAGACTAGCACAGGTTTTATGGTGATAATAATCAATTCTAAACACAATAAAAATGCAAGAAAAAAAATTAGAAGATAAAAGAGCGGTACAAGCCAAATGATAAAAAAACCATATTAGCCATATTTAATACGATAGACGCTAGTTGATTTTTTTTAGTGGCAATGTTTTCTTATCTCGAAGCGGCTTATCATTATTTAAGACTTAGGCGGGACATCATCCTAATACCCAGACACGTTGAATCTTGTCACAATTAACGTATCCGCATAAATCATCCTTTTAGTATAATTATAATCTATCTAGGGATTAAAGCAATGGTGATCCTGTCAAACCCTAGCCCATCGGGACTTTACCCACTTACTGTTTAACGGTATTTTATATACTGGTAGTTCACTATTTATATATTTCTACACTGGAATTAAGATACTTACTTGTTAAAACATTACGGGTCACATGCCGGTCCAACTAAGCTGCATAATTAAAGACAAGACAGAACATTATTTGTGTCATTGGTCCAGTAAATAAAACACGATTGGAAGAGCTTATTCCCAGTATCTAGTTCACTTGTTAGGCGTAACTAGACCCAGTTGAATGATGGGTCGCATATTCAAACACGTAAACAAGTATCATGTGATAAACATAATAAGACTTTCAATGATAAATTAAGAAATCGATTTTAAAACAAACCAAATATTAAATCTTTATTAATATGGCTAATACCCTAGGGTATTAGCCCATAACCATTGTAATTATACAAGCATGATCAAATAACCAAGGTAAACTAAATGTTTTACCGAACGATACCAAAAATTAAATGGTTACAAGAGTATAGGAATTACACGGTGTCTTCTATGGTATCATGATCGATGCTTGACCTTTAGTTGCTCTTATTTCTTTTTAGAAAATCGTCTTTTATGTGTATGGTATAAAGAATATGATTTTGCACACTGAAAACTCGTTTTTGAGTATTCTATTTATAATGTCTGAAAAAGTCTGGATACGCCGTATTAAGCTAGGCCAATACGGCGTAGTGGGGGTATTTTCCTTGGAATGCGTGCTAAGTTTATAATCAATAAGATATTCATTCCCAAAATATAATTATCTTTGTATCTTTGAATGTCTATCCAACTAGATACGGCGTATTGTAGAAGTTGGATGCGCCGTATTGGGAATTATTTGTACATGTTTTCTTATGAAGAGTTGGCGCTGATACGCCGTATCTCTTTTCTGGATACAGCGTATTGGTCAGAAATAAGCTATCTTCAAATATCTTTGTTTTAGCTCTAAAATATGCGCCTTTTAGCATGTCTTTACAAATCACTCCTTAATTACCGCAAATAACACTTTTAAGCATATAAGTACAAATTATTGCAATAATTATATAAAAGTGGGTAACTTATTAAGGATAAATGATGGTTTAAATGTAACGTTATTTGATGTCATCAAATATCCCCCCACTTGAATCCTACTTGACCTCAAGTAGACTCTAGATTATATTGAAAATGTATCCTAACCAAAGTCAAGGATTTTTCCGTTTAAGCACTTCTTTCATTTTAATCACCTGTACAAGACCAAGCTCCTCACGAAATATGGAGATGAAAACGCTTAAATCACTCAACTAATCTAGGGTGTAACATTTAATTGGTACGCTCATTTGCTCAGTCATGATTAGTTTCGTATCATATGCTTGGCAAGGATACACATCTCCACCACTAGAGCTAAGGGGAAACAAGTCAAAAGGTAAATTTGGTTTTTATTATAAGGCCAAGGGTGGATCATTCTAACAATCTTTCACCGATAGTACCACACCAACAAGGTAGTTAAAGCACACATACACGGCCATAACGATGGAATAGACATGTGTGTTCGATCACATCCTTATTCAAGTTTAACCAAGGGTAAGGATGAAGAACAATATAGGGTAGGGTTCTTCTAACTTTTACTAATAGTAATAAACCAACAAGGCAGTTGAGACATGCATACATGGCCGTAATGACAGAATAGACATGCATGCTCGTACACATCCTTATTCAGGTAAAACTTATAGTTAATGATTAGGAAAGGAAAGTAAATTGTTGTTAAATAAAATTAACAAAGCAAATAGATTAAGCTTGAACAAATAAGGTAGTTGCTAGTAACTTTTCCCGTCTGTTCCATGATAAAGACTCAAAATATATACAAACGCCTCGATCATAGAAATGACAAAGATAACCTAAGTTGGCGTTGCCATAACGGTCAACTTCCCAATCATCCCAAATTTACATACTTTTACAAAAGTGGTGATATCGGCCACTTTATACAAAACTATACATCGTTGATTTTTATCCACATATCAACGAATAATCAATCCTTCCATGTATTTCATCAGTTTAGGTTTAGCGAACCAACTATCAATCATCCTTTTCTTTTTGGATGCATTTTCTATTTTTTCGTTTTTTATAACATAAACCTCGGTGCAATTTCACCGTCTTCACAATCATAATTTACCCGGATAATTTTTCTTTTAACACTTCATCTTTGGACATAATACATAATCACGAAAGTAGCAAAATACACGAGCTACATATTTTCCGAATGCATTGTGCAATTTCCCGACCTAACCGGAGATAGAAAATTTCACTTTGACACAAGAAATACAAAACTTTACACAAAAGCAACTAGCAACTTGATTAAAGTATGCTTAATCTACAGTGTAAGCTAAGGTGTAAAGGTGTAACGAAATAGACATATGGTGTGAAAAAGACAGGAATGGCTTAACAGGTTTTTCTAAGGGATCTTACTCTTATGGTGAGAGTAAGCAAGGGGTTACACGGGATTTAACTAACCAGTGTAGTTAGTTAATTTAACAACATTTAAGCTTTTTAGTGTATTCCTAGAAATTTACCAGCTAAAAAAGTTTCTCTATCTAAATCCATAGTACTAATCATTGTAGTCTCGAGTGATATACCATGCCAAGTTCAAAAGTCCACTACATCACCGGCACACTCATATTTTTATGGAATTTTTAGTAAACGTTTGGAAACAGAATAGGCTTAATTCTTACAAATTGGCATTAAGGGTTATAGTGCGCGAGGTCATGTACCTAGTAATTTTTACAAAAGTCATGCTAGAAAAAATTTTAAATTTGGCATAATTTAAGCACATTAGCATGTTATTTGTAAAAGAAATGACAAGTAGACGTTCTAATTCTCCATCCTCCACTTAGATTATACAACGTCCTCGTTGTATAGATAAAACAATAAAGAAAATGGGAAATAGAATTAGAACTAGGAACTCTCCTGATATGTTGCTCAGGATGATTCTCCAATTTGAGTTCTTGAGCAAAAAGTGTGTTGACGAGGCTTCAGAATGCTCGTACTAGTTCAACACGCGTCTTTTTCAGAGTATACCATATCGTTGATTTCCTGATAGCAAGGTTCTGCATAAAATATTAGAAGACAAAGGTGCAATTCCTATCTCGGATATACAAAAGTTACAATGCAGGAAAACAATTAAACACACAACTGTACAGGTATCAATACGTCGTATCCCAAACCCTAGGATACGCTGTATTGTTCCTGTAAAAACAATTAAAAAAATTTAAGTACTGAAATTAAATTACAGACTGATAACGTCCAGACACATTCATACGCCGTATCCAGAGGGGTTGGATACGCCGTATGGGGTGTCTGGGAAGACAGACTCTTAAAAACAATTTAAAAACAATTCAAACAATTTAATATGACCAAGTTGTCTCCCGGGAAGCACTTTTGTTTCAGCTGGTCGTTAAGTTCGACTTTTTCCTTTTCTTATTACTCTTCATTTGCTACGTGTTATGGCCTATCCGATCTTTCTTATTGAAGAGTTCGTGGTAGATGCAAGACATGCTGCCAGGGTTTTTTTACAGTACTGATTTTGCTTGGACCCACAGTGATCTATTCTTTACAAGATCCTACCGAATACCATACGACAGTGAATTCTTCAGTTTGGCACAGCTCGTCAGGGTTGCTGATGTCGTGATGAGCGGGAATTTGTATCGGAGAATAATCTCTATCAATGATTTCGTAGAAGTCTTTTCCATCTTGCGCATCTAAGTAAGGTTTAAAAAATAAATCTGAGCATGTCTTTTCGTTGCTTTCTTCGCGTGGTTCGTTGTAATTGACGAGGTCGTTAATCGTTCTTTTAGTTCGTCCATTTACATAAAACTCCCATAGTCTGTTTTTGACGTTCTTGTCTAGCTCCCAATAGTTGTTAAATTTTGATGCCAGCCAATATAGAAATTCAAAGTAATCCGTTCTGTGGCCTAAGTCATCTGGAATTTTACTTTTGTATGTATGGGACCATGGGTAATATTTATGGAAGAATTTATCGCATAATTCCTTCCAAGTGGTAGATGTTCTTTCATTGTCCCACCATTTCTTGGCATCTCCACTAAGTGATTTTGAGAACACTTTTAATCGAAGTTCATCCTTATCCACATTAGGAATCTTGATCCATTCGGTTATTTCTAGTACTTTTCTAATGTGTTCGGTAACGTCACTTCCGTCCATACCATTGAAGGAGTTGTCATGCAATATTTTTAAGAATTCATCACCAATCTTTATCTCGGGTTTTGTGATCATAGATAAATTAGTTTGATCTCTATCATCGCCACTTGATATGTCTTCATCCATTAACCCTTCATTGTTTCCCACTTCTATCCAAGAATATAATTATGCGCGTTTAGTCATTTCATCAACTTTTTTATGGTCTTTGAATTTTGAATTCCTCCAGGTTATGAATTAGAGTGGGTCAAGACCTTCTTCATCATCTACGCACATTTTATCATAATTGTTGGCATAGGATATTGGGTAAAATTTACTGAAAAATTTATTCACCAATTCTTCCCAAGTGTTGATTTTTCCATCTCCCTCGTTCATCCACCATTTTCTTGCTTTCCCAGAAAGTGAGAGAGGGAAGGTCATCATGCGGAGTTGAAAAGGATCCATAGCGTCCACTTCGATCGGATCGAGTATTTCAAGAATTTTAGCAATGTGGCCAACCACATCTTCTTCAACCCTTTCGCTGTAAGAGTTACTACGTAGCTCCTTTAATAATTCTTCACCGAGTTCATATTTCTCATTGCTTTCGATACTTGGCTCAGTAAGATATTGTTCAGCTCGAGCTTCATTCAGAATAAGTTTTGCCATTGTTCGTCGAATGATTTCCTAAGAATAAGCACAAAATGATCAGTAGGATATGCCCTCTCGGGAGAGAACACAATAAACTAGAAATCGAATACGAAAAATAACTACTGTTACTGTATCAGATTACCAATACGTCATATTCAATTAATTTGAATACGTCGTATTGTCTGCTGAAGGTAAATACGCCGTATTGATTATACAGGATACGCGTATTGTTTGGAAGAACATATACGTTGTTTAGACTGTAGAAATCAATACGTTGTTCTGAGTGGAAAGGTTGATACGTCGTATCCAAATGGTGGATACGTCGTATCTGTTGATCTGTCAGAAAATGATACTTAGAAAACAATTAAATGATGCGGGAATTTAAACACACAATTAAATTAATTACAAATAGAAATAAATTACACTAATTAAATTAAACTAATGGTTAGAAATACTAATAAAATTAAAGGTTAAACTTTTTCACTCCCCGGCAACGGCGCCAAAAACTTTATGTGCTGTCATGTAGGGTAAATTTATTGATTACCAAGTTTTAAATTTATATTTAGCCGACTTATCCTAAAACAACACTTTAACGGGCAGTGTACCTGATCGGGTGGAGTTTCGTGGTAAGTAGGGTGTCGAACACTAAGAGCGACGTCGTTAACCTTATAATCTATCAGTATTTTAATTACTCTAGTTACGTTAATTCTAATTACTTGTTAAACCTATGCTATATACGCTTCTACCGGATATGGGGGGTTTTCAGCCTGAGAGACTGGCACGGGTTTTATGGTGACAATAATTAATTCTAAGCACAATAAACATGCAAGAAAACAATTAAAAGATAAAAGAGCGGTACAAGCTAAATAATAGAAAACTGCATTAGCCATATTAAATCCGATTAAACGCTGGTTTGTTTATTTAGTGCAATGATTTCTTATCTCGAAGCGGCAAATCATTCTTAAGACTTAGGCGGGACATCATCCTAAGACCTAGACACGTTGAATCCTGTCACAATTAACACATCCGCATAAAGCATCCTTTTAGTTTAATTATAATCTATTTAAGGATTATAGCAATCGTGATCTTGATAAACCCTAGCCCATCGGGACTTTACCCACTTATTGTTTAACGGTATTTTATATACTGGTAGTCTACTATTCAAATCTTTATCATTTAATCAATAACATACTTGTTGAAACATTACGGGTCACCTGCCGGTCCAACTAAGCTCTTAATTTAAAGACAAAGACACAACGTTACTTGTGATCCTATTGGTCCAGTTATATAAAACACGATATGGAGAGTAATCCGAGTATCTAGCTCACTTGTTAGGCGTAACTAGACCCAGTTGAATGATAGGTTGCATATTCAAACACGTAAAAAAGTATCATGTGATAAACATAATCAAACTTTCAACGATAAATTAAGAAAATCGATTTTAAAACAAACCAAACATTAGAGCTTCATTAAGATGGCTAATACCCAAGGGTATTAGCCCATAACCATTGTAATTATACAAGTGTGATCAATTAACCAAGGTAAACTAAACGTTTTACCGAACGATACCAAAAATTAAATGATTACAAGAGTAAGGAAATTACACTGTGTCTTCTATGGAATCATGATCGATGCTTGACCTTTATTGCTCTTCTTTTCTTTAGAAAATTGTCTTTTATGTGTATGGTATGAAGAATATGATTTTGCACACTGAAAACTTATTTTTGAGTCTTCTATTTACAACCTCTGAAAAATGCTGGATACGCCGTATTAAGCTAGGCCAATATGGCGTATTGGGGTGTATCCCTTAGAGTGCAAGCAAAGTTTGTGATCAGCATAATATACATTCCCAAAATAATAATATTTCTGTATCTCTAAATAGTTATCTTCATGGATACGGCGTATGGCAGAAGGTGGATACGCCGTACTGGGAATTGTGAATACGTGTTTTCTTGTGAAGACTTGGCGCTGATACGACGTATCTCTTTTCCTGGATACGGTGTATTGGTCAGAAATGAGTAATCTTCAAATGTCTTTGTTTTAGCTCTAAAATATGCGCCTTTTAGCATGTCGACCAAAAACATTTTCAAATTTTAAATCCTTAGTTAACAATAGTATCTAGATATTTTTGTGCTTAAGGGTAAACTCATGCATGCATGTAAAGTAAATGAGCTAGTAAGTAAATTTTTACGTAAGTCGTAAAAATTAAACACGCGACACAAATGAAATATATCCGTAAAGTCGTAACACGCTAGTCACGTGTAACTATATTTACTTAATGTCGGCACGCATCCGGAGATGTTTTTGCTAAAATGCGGTAAATTTAACCGGTTCACGTAAAATAATCAAATACTCATGAAACAACAAATACTCAAGTAATTAGATAAATTAAATCTGAACACGACAGTTGCTACAATCTTCCCAATTTAAAGGAATTTCGTCCCGAAATTCAACTAGTGCTACTTATGAATTTGATATGAGTTGTTACCAAGCTCAACGTTTTTTGGAGAATCGTTTTGACTTTGGGTTTACCCAAAATCACCATCAATTAAGATCACACAAAAGCATTTAGAGTACAATAAGATATGCAAGTAAGCTTTAGGTACTAAAAATGGTTTTGTGCCAATTGGCCTTCTGACATGACGTTAAGACTATTAGGATGCATCAAATAATCTTTCAACAAGTCGACTATCAGCAGGAGCCCAACTCCTAGCTGAAGCTAAGACTGATGGCTCAATAAGAATATAGAATTCACAACTAGATACGACCAACACTAATGCTCACATACGCAAATTATAAGTACACATCTGGTCCAAAGAAATATAGTGGTTAACATAGCCTAAAGTATTTGAAAAGAAGGCTTTTGAGTCATCTATGATAGCTGAGTTCCTTCTAACAGATTTGTGGATAATGGCGGGTTATGTCAACCGTTTATCTCCTATTCTTGACCAACACGTGTGAACGACACGTATGCTCCTACAATGTCTCGTATGGGATGTTCCTTTGTGTAATCGTGTAAAGGTTGTTACACGAAACTCAACTAAGTAAATGACTATCTCAATATAAGTAGAAACGAGTTGCACATGCCTGAATCATGTCTAGATGTTCGCTCGCTCAAGTGTTAAATTCAGTTGTACACCTAAACGGTCCTAGTGTGTATCAACATCGAGACGGAAGGCGACTACTCTTATTTGAATTGTTGTATATGAGCACTAAATTTCTTAAACATGATTCAAATATGCTAATGTCGTTAGTCAATCCATTACTACTTCCATTAAGTCATGTTCTTCTTGCAGCTCGAGGCTGTTTGGTCAGTAGGTCCTCGGACATTTGTTCCTAATCCTTAAGGGGAATTTTGTGTTGTGGCGGAGATTTGGACAGTTTACGATATTTGGCCTTGACTTTTGAGCAAGTCAAGTACGTCTCATCATACATGGTGATATCCACCTACATTCTTGACCATCGATAGTATTACCTTGTATTCTTATACATCTTATCACTGGAAAAATCGAAATCTAGGTCTATGGATTACCCTCATGATAACTTCCCTCGGATCACTAGTTCTTGGGATTCAAGCTCTTTCGTCAAGTACCAAACTCCAATAGGTCAAATTCCAATTCACATCCTTCAAGCATTTTCCGTCCTCTAGCGAATTCCTCAAAAATCTTAAGCTAAGCAACAAATTGAGTTTAATTTAATCTCGTAACTCATCAAACAAGAATTTTCTTCTTGCATTACTAATGAGTGTCTGGGGAGAAATCAAAGGTTGCCTTGAGCTTTTAGAAGTGTATTAAGATCCGAATGTTCTTCCCATGCTTCATTGCTTCACCTCGAGTATTCTATACATGAGGTTTTGAACTTGTCTAACTATCATTCCTAATGGTCGTACTCGTGAGGGTCTCAATCTTTCCTCGTCACTTAGAGCATTTGCTACGATGTTTGCTTTGCCTAGATGATACTAGAATTTGTAATTTGACTTGCTTTGTAGTTCTACTCATCTCCTTTGTCTCACACTGAGCACTTTCTAGTTGAGGAGTTGTAGAAGGATCTGATGGTCAATAACCATCGTGCTCCTCGTACCATATAGTAAGTGTCTCCAGGTCGTAAGTCCAATAATAATGGTTCCCAGCTCTAAGTCACGTATCGTGTAATTCTTCTGACGTTTCTTGCATTGTCTTGTTCCTCTGCATTAGTATGCAATCCAATCTTACGTTGGATAGCCTACGCTTCAACGTTCATGACGCTTCTTCTTATTATTACCGAAAGAGATTCTTAGTATAGTTACTCGGCACCGTTAGTGGTTGAGAGATTTTTGAGAAGTTTGAATACGTTTCTGATTACAGCCGGGTAGCCTGGAAATCAGTGGGGTTCTGCAAGGGTATTCATGGCTTAAGATCCACAAGTGTGGGAAGTCTTAACCGAATGTGGGAAGTCTCGAAAGTTATCTATGAATCTTTGTTTTCTCACAAATAAGTAGGCATCAAACTTAGCTAGTAACGGTTTTTATACTTTGTTTCCCGATTTCATGAACGTATTCATCACGTCAGATAGTAAAAATGGCAAAACTAAAAATAAAAACGAGCGTATTTAGTCCTAAACATTGACTTAAGGGTTTATCATAGCAAACACTAAGGTGTCAGTTTCTGTAATTCATGTCAGTTGTTTGAAACGAAAGAAGTGTTCAACACCGCTAAATTGGTCGACTAGATCATCACTTGTTTGATTTTCCAATAATCAATGCACGCTCTTAATGAATAAGGTTGGAAAGTATTTGAGAGATGGTAAGAGTGTTAAGGTGTTGGATTAGAGAATCTCTTACTTTTCAGGAGGTGCCAAACGATACAGGGCTTTTGCTACATGGGTCGCTTCGAGAACGAGGTCTATACGGAATTTGGTTTGTCGAAGGGGAGGTAATCTCGTTAAGTCTTCAGGGAAGACCTTAGGAAAATCCCTGGCAATTGGGATGTCTTCAAGTTTCTTTCCATCGACTTTTATGCTCGCGAGGTGCTTCGGGTCGCTTTACATGAATCTTTATATGCCGTCGTTCGACGAGGAAATTTGGTAATCGTTTCAGCCTTAGGCTTTGACAACCAATACATTCCTATTATCGCGTCAAAACTTCCATGACCGAAAGGTATTAAGTTGATAGCAAAATAATAGATCTCTCGTCCTAAGTTGTGTTTACTAACGATCTTATTGGTTTCTTCCTCAATCTAGGTCGACGGACGGTTCATTCTCTAAGACCTTCAAGGTCGACACGAAATAATGCTAATCTACTTTATTGACGCTATAATAGACTTAACTCAATTTGAGTGTCCGACTATAACGTTCTTTTGTTATCTGCGCGTGGTAATCGACGAGACTTATAATTTTTGCACGTTTCTACTATTTATGGTGGCACGCTTCCTGATGCTAAATCTGATTAAACTGAATTATGCAACAAAGATCACCAGGGATGGCAGAATCTTCCATTTTTCGAGAGGTAAGGTCAAACGATAAGGCATGTATTCACTAATTTATGAGGGTGTGCTAAACGACATAGTCGTTTCTTTATATCAGCTTGCTATAAAAGGAAGGATATGCGGCAAGCTTGTAGGCAATCTTTTTGTCAAAGGTAATATTGGGTTCTAACAGGTGTTGTTGGCATAGTGAAAGGTATACCAAGATTCGTTCCTGAGTCGCGCATGTTTCTTCTCAGAGGCATGGTTTTAAGATTTATCCACAATATTTATTTGAGTAAAACTTTCATGCAATTTTGATCATAATACCTCTTGAGTAAAATATGCTACGTAGTTTAAAAATTTTCAATAATGATAGTCATGCAAAAATAAATTACTACAAAAGTTTGTAAAACGATTGTTTTTTGTGTGGTTAGGACCCTTCATTAAGTTTAACCTTTCAACATACATCACAAAAATAGTTTGACTAAAGATATTTAAAGTAGTGTGTGATAAGGATTTTACAATTTGAAATCGAAATGGCTCAGCACCATGAAATTGATAAAAGGAGTTTGTGTAAAACATCTTTTCAAACATGGGTTGGATAATGATACCCAACAAGTTTTGAGGTTGGGACATATAACATTTTACAAAGGTTTTGATTCTAAAACGAATCACTCGTCGAAAATTACTAATGGCTTATATATTAAGAGGTTTTCAAAGAACACTTTACTAATGTATTTTTTTTTTGTTACAAAAGGACTTTGACTTAAACGAATCAGTACCATCTTTGAAACATGGTCATCAGGAAGAAATTGTTATAATGGTCAACACAAACGATCTACTCAAAATTCTATGGTTATTACTCCCTAGTAGTACTTTGGTTTCACAAGTCGTCCCCAAGGTCGTGATCATATGATGAAACAATAATTGAGATGACATAGTAGGGGGTTCATTCATGGGGTAACTAATTATGTACCCCGACTCGTCGGTTCAGAAGGCGATGTGCAACTGGGCTGACTATGACTTGCGAACGATGTCATAAAAGTGTACTAAGATTCTATCTTATCTATGCTTACTATCCTAGAAAATTCCTCGAGGCATCCTATGATCCTAATAAATCAATGTTATATGATGCAACTTATTATCACGCTGGCCAGACGTCGTAATACTTACATCACATAGGCATGCCTTTATTGTCATCGTATAGTAAGAGTGATTCAAATAGCATATAGAATTCTCACGAATCAACAAGTATATACATAATTACACATAGAAATCTAACGTAAGTACTACCAATTTACTAAGCAATACACATATGCATAAATGCGCACATAGTTCCTATTACGCATGCTATATGAGGGTACTTAAGTTATAGTCTAGGTCAAAACCACCTAGTTCTCTATAACCAATGGCTCTTATACCAATCTGTCACACCCCGTCTAAGGCGGAAACACGAGATGTAACGGACAGGATCATCATAACACATTGATATAAGACAATAGAAAATTCACTAAATGAAATATTTACATAAATATGTCATGACGACTCCCGATAGAAGCAGAGACTTGTATTGTGGATAGTCATTACCACAAAAACATAGTCACATAGTTATAATAATCCCACAACACAGGACAAGTACAATTAACATCAAATAGATAAGTAATACAAGGGACAAGTAACCCGGGAGGGTTACATCTAAAGTCTCTCTAAGTAATGCAAGAAGCCTATATTCCTCCTTAGGCTCAGTAACTTAATTCCCTGAAAATGAATACTAGAAAAGGTCAACATAAAGTTGGTGAGCTCATAGGTTTAAGTTATAAACGCATTTGTTGTGCATATAGTTTAAGTAGGACAATAGCGAGAAGATATGCACATACGGTATTTAGTACTATCACACAATAACTGATAGAACTAAAGCATGTGATAGTTCTTGGATCGTTTATAGCTCAAGGTTTTTTAGACCTCATCTAGGATCATGATAACAAAGATAATAACATGCAGCGGAATAAGAACAAATCAAAGTTATCATAACAAGGTTTTTTATTCCATACGTTTCCACCAAGCCCCAATTCAATATGATTAGTATAGAACGGTAGTAAACTTGACCTTGGGGCTACTAACTAACTAACTAACTATTAGAGACGTCTACATCTCTAAACCTGTTCACACTAAACCTACACGCCCGGTCCTCCTTTTATAACATAAGGAGTCCAGGTTTACAAAAGATAAGAATTAGAAAAATAAATAAATCTTTTAAACGTTAAGCTTTATCTTCTAAATCTTTTATCTGAATAAGGAGATTTTCTAGAATCTTCAAAATCTTCCATCTTTTGAAGAATTCCAGCTTTGCATTTAAGTCCTTTTGTTTCATCATTTTATTCACTTTGTCTAATCAAATCAAGAATCCCAACAATCTTCCCCTATTTAATGATGACAAAACAAACAAAGTCATGTACGAACTTCATCATAAAGCCAAAGCTTCCCCTGAAGTTGAGATGTAATCATCTCCCTGAATGAAACAAAATATTCTTAATTCAGACTTCCTTTGTAACATACCACACCAAGGATCTATAAGTTGCAACCTGTTAATATTTCTTCCCTTTTTTGTCATAATCCAATAGGGGACTTATGAATATAAGCAACTTTGATCTTGACCACTACAAACTAATATCACACTTCTAATCCAAGCCTTCTAACTCCTCAAATTACCCACCATTAAGCACAATAAGAAAAATGAACTTGAGTAGTAGAAACTCACACTAGCAGTAGTAATAATGACTAGCAGTAGTAAAAACCTTCACCTCAATGATGCATGTAAATGGTTAAACATTTTAACAATAAGCTTCCCCTGAAACCCATATGTTAACCATTTCTTGAATCTTCAATTCTGTAGGCTCTATGTAATGATTACTGATGAAGAAAACTAAGTATAACGAACTTGATGTAGAAGTAGAATAACCCAAACTTGTGTCTTATATCTTGTACTATCCACGTGACTTCAAACTTATAAATAAATCTGTGAAATATAAGTAGATCGCAACCTCTTGACAAAAATCCTCATCTTCTATGAGACACATAACCAAAGTGATAGCAAATGTGAGCATTGAGCACCATAAGAGAAATCACACACCTTTGCTAGATTTTGACAAGTCTTTGTCACATCGTTTCTAAGCACGAACAAGTTATCTTCAAAGTGTAACACCCACTTTAAGATATGATAAGAACACGCATCGAAAAAACTCCACTTCAACTTTAAATAGGTAATAAACAGTCTTCTTCGTAACCAATTAAATCAATGAATACGACCCTTTTAAACATTTAAGAACATTTAAAAAAATCAATCTGTTAGCTTCCCCTTAAATGAAGCATCATGTTCAATTTGAGATCCAAACCACGTGTGTGTCATTGAATAAAGTTAGCAATATTATCTTTGAATCCCAAACAGTAGTAACTATTTACTTTTAACACTAGCAGTAGAAACATTACGAATGCTAACAGTAGTAACTCTTTAAAACAACAAGCAGCATTAACTTATCATAAGGCAACAGTACTAACCTTCTAAAATAAGGCTAACATTAGTAACTACTATTAACAGCATCACACTATAATGATAGCAGCATTAACCATGTATTCGAGCCCAAGTAGCACAAACTTGTAATCAAACAACATTAACTGTTTAAACGTA
>BQNB010131582.1:0-18761 GCA_026074375.1 Tanacetum coccineum
ACGGTGGTGGGATGAGGTAACTTAGCAATCACATCGACTTTGGCTTTATCAACCTCAATCCTATTTTTGGAGATCTTATGGCCAAGGACAATGCCTTCCTTAACCATGAAATGACTCTTTTCCTAATTTAGACAAAGATTGGTGTCTTCACACCTTTAAAGCATCTTGTCTAAACGAGAGGGGCAATTTCCGAATGAATTCTCAAAGACCGAGAAGTCATCCATGAAGACTTCCATTGTTTTTTCGATCATATCATGAAAGATAGCCATCATACACCTTTAGAACATGCCCGGTGCATTGCATAAGCCAAAAGGCATGCGACGGTAGGCGAACGTTCCGTAAGGACACGTGAATGTTGTCTTTTCTTGATCATGAGGGTCGATGGGAATTTGAAAGTAACCCGAGAAACCATCGAGAAAACAATAGTACTCGTTTCCCGTTAATCTCTCGAGCATTTGATCCATAAACGGAAGTGGAAAGTAGTCTTTACGGGTGGCTTCATTTAACTTTCGGTAGTCAATGCATACACGCCAACCCGTAACTAATCAAGTAGGAATTAACTCGTTTTCATCATTTTCAACAACGGTAAGCCACTTTTTTTGGTACGCCAATGTACGGGCTCACCCAAGGAATATTCAGAGAGTGGCGTAATTAATCCGTCGTCAAGAGTTTTTCAAACTCCTTTTTGATGACATCGTGGATTTTCGATTTCACCGGTCTATGATGTTGGACCGTCGGTTTTAGTCACTTTTCCAATAAGAAATCTTGTGAGTACAAAATTCCGTGTTAATACCCTTAATGTCGGAGAGTTTCCAAGCGATGGCTCACTTGTGTGACTTTTAAAACCTTTATGAGAGCGGCTTTTTCCTCGACACTCAAGTCTTTAGCAATAATTACGGGTAACTTGTCCTTACCCTCCAAAAATGCGCACTCAAGATGAGGAGGTAAGTCCTTGAGTTCGACCTCGGGAGGTTCATCAATTGAATATTTATCATTTTTAGCTTCACAAACTTTGAGTTCTTTTTGAATTTTAGGCAAATACATTTTTTTAGTAGGAGAGGGTAATGATGGATCGTCATTAAGAAATGCTTTAAGCAGAAGAATGTCCCCCTCTGAGTCATAATAAGAGTGATCAACTTTACGGTGTACGTTTGGAGCAATCTTCAAGTGCAAGGAAAAGCGTCGACTTCCTCCGAGATGAAAATTCACTATTTCCCCGGGGGGAGTGAGGTCGGAGAAGAGGTTAGAACTGAGCGGGTCATAATAGGAGTGAGGTTGCACTCGCGTTCACATCGGAGAAAAACCGAAAATCTTCTTGAGAATACTCCTCAAAAGCCCTTATTAATGACGTCAGATTTGGTTCGCCATTCATATCATCGTAATTAGAGGAGTATCTCGAAGTTTGATCAAGATTGAATGTTATGGCTTCTTTTCCAACACGAAGAGTTAACTCTCCTTCGTAAACATCAATCAAAGCACGCCCGGTCTTTAAGAAGGATCTCCCGAGAATTAATGGAAATCGGGGATCGGCATCAAAGTCAACGACCACGAAGTCGGCCGGGAAATGAAACACACCAACTTTTACGAAGACATCTTCGGCGATACCGATTGGTTGGGAGATTAAACAGTCCGCAAGTTCAAGAGTTATGCGAGTCGGAGTAACGTCTTGGATGTGTAAAACTTTCACATGGATAATGGGCATGAGATTATGCTAGCACCAAAGATCGGCCAAGGCTAAGCACTCATCCATTCTGGGAAATTCACACGGAATGAGAAACTTGCTGGGGTCTCCAAGTTTTTCGGGTAACTTGTTGAGGATAGCTGCCGAACAATGCTCATTTAAAGGCGTTCTAGCCATTTCACTTAATTTTTCTTTGTTTCCAATTAAAGCTTTAAGAGTTGAGGCAAACTTTGGCATAAGAATCAAAGCATCCGTGAAGCTAATTTTGAAACTTAAATATTTAAAGATTTTGTAGAATTTCTCAATTTGGTCGTTAGCTTTTTCACGACGCCTTTCATTATTACGTCTCGAAGGAAACGGAATCGACGGTTTCGGTGTTAGGCATCGGAGCACTAAAACGGAGCAACAACGGCTCGTTAAACCGGAGACACCGAGATTGAATCTTATATAACAGAGGCTGGACCAGGTGTGCGGTACTTTGTGGAAAAGTAGTCGGCACATCTTCCGTTGTCACCTCGGTCTCTCATTCCACTTCCTCCACAGGAGGAGGAATATTCGGTGGAATCGAGGGTCCATCATAACCCTTACCACTTCGGGTGGTAATTGATTTCAATTCACTCTTTGGGTTGGTAACGGTGTTACCTGGGGAGAGTGCCCAAACACGAGGTAGAAGCGGTGTTCATGTTTTTAATTGACCCAACATCGTTCTTTCTTAAGCTCATGTTCGCATTTGTTTATGGAAAGTTATTTGATTTTACATATTTTTAAGAACCGATCATTAGCCCTTCATATAATTTGTGAATTCTGATTACACAATTTTAAGGTGAGGAGCCGGGGTTGATAAGCCGGTGTTGATAATGCAGGGTTTCGATAGCCGATCCCGGCTTACTGATTAGCTCCTAGGAAAAATTAGTTCGGGCTTGGTTGTGTTCGCCGTGATATACTATTTTGATTCTTATTTTGATTGTTTTGGTTTCG
Organism: Tanacetum coccineum; assembly: GCA_026074375.1. Taxonomy (NCBI): domain Eukaryota; kingdom Viridiplantae; phylum Streptophyta; class Magnoliopsida; order Asterales; family Asteraceae; genus Tanacetum; species Tanacetum coccineum. The sequence continues at coordinate 2,660 of BQNB010131582.1, forward strand.
ATTTTGATTACTCAGTTTAAACCCAGGGTGGTCCGAGATAATTGTTTAGAATTTACGATACGATAAGCTAAGCAAATTAGGTTACCTTGAGGTGGTAAGAATTACCACCTTGATAATAGACTCCCGCCAACATATACGTTTTTGAGTTTGGTCAAGGTGCTGGTACAAATCATATTATATGTATGTGGACCACCATTAAGTTTCAACAGCTAGGAGTAAAATATTTTTTACTTGTTGTTTGTTTGACCGCAATTTCATTAATCTTGTTGATTTCCGCACCATTTCAAGCTTAAGGGCTACTATTTCTGGATTAGAAGAAGTGATAGAACTAGATGACTCACTCCGTTGGGCTGGAACGTGTCCCACCAAGCCATTATGGTGTGCGGTCATATTCTCGATTAGTTCATATCAATCTTCGGGTACGCCTTTTCATAAAGGTACTTCCTGGCCGCGCATTGATGGTATCCCGATGTCTTAAGTTAAACCCGTTTTTTATAGAAAGTATTATTTGAGTCCCGGGTAACATGTTGTGGTTAGGACATCAATCAATGTTGATAAGCTTATAACGTTCCCATAGCTTCGACTAATGATTCATGGGTTCTTCGACGGAATTCTAATATCATTCTCAAACTGGTCACCTAGAGGGTGGGAAGTATTTTCTGAGAAATATTTTTTCTATTTGGTCAAAGGTGGTGATAGAATTCCTTGGCAAACGATCAAGCCATTCGGCGGCATGATGTTGCAAGGAGTAAGGAAAGAGATATAGACATAGGGCGTCATCGGATACCCCATTCACTTTCATGCTTTGGGTGACATGCAAAAATTTGTCAAGATGCTTGTTGGCATCATCACCCGGTCCACGAAATGGACACGAATTTGACAAGCTTGTTGAATCATGTCATTCTTAAGTTCCAAAATCATTGCTTGAATTGCAATTTCCGGGCAATTGAGTCCACCTCCGACCATCAAAGTTGGTTGGCAAAGTCCTCCATCGTCGGTGGTCAGGATACTGGTGATCACACTCTCCGACGGGAGGTGGGAGGTAGTCCGTCATCACCGTTTCTGTTAGCGGCCATATTGATTTCTTCAAAATTGTTCAAAAGATTAGGATTAATGTGAGTTCTTCTTTGAATTGTACGTTCGGGATCTTCGAGAGGTGGAAAAAGATTCCTAATCGAAGATCGAGTGCTCATGCACTAAAAAGAAATATAAAGAGGAAATTATACTAATTAATTTTTTTTGTGTTTTTTCAACAATTGGATTCACAAAGGATTTTTTTTAATAACGGACAACGAAGTAGGACACTTTAAAAACCTAATAATCAACATGCTTATCGGAATAGCTCTTTTAACGCGAAAACGCGCAAAGGGAGCGGAGGAGTAGGAAAGCGCGAAGCTATTAAAAACCTTTCTCCTTTAGGGTCGTAGTTTCTTGGAACAACCCTCCTTATACCCCTCTTTGAGTTTGTTTTTGATCTTTGGTTCAGGAACTTATTAATGATAATACTCAAAACGTGTTTGAGGAGAATTTATGATTTGATTTCTCTTTTTCTTAATATACAAGGGAAATTTTTATTATATATTTTGATTTTCTTTTTCTATGAAAACTTGCTATTGATATTTAATACTAAAAAGAAAAGAAATACTTTTGGTATTTTTTATGAAGAAAAAGATACGCAAAAGAAACTTATCAAGAATAGGAAGATGCAATAGCCGCGCTCACATTGTCTCATAAAACAACGACAATCGCTTACCACTTTCTTCGGCAGAGCCGCAGCCAACAAATGATTTATTAACCAAACCAAATACAAGTGACCCTTGATAAGGTTTCAGGAGATGAATAAATCAAATGAAATATTCCGAGTAGTATATGATATATTCATGGGTCGTTTATCAACCCATACGAGGAATGCAATGGAATGTTCGAGAGTTGGATTTGATATTTAATGTTTGATATGAAAAGGATTTTGATTTGGTTTTCTAAATCTACGGGGTTAATTAATGCAATCTACACTCAAAAAAACAATTAAAGGCACTCACAAATTTAAAATTTTAAAAAAGTCAAACGAGATCTAAATAAACGCGAGCCCTAAATTATCAATAAGAGTCAAAATTATAACTGAGCTCTAAAAATTAAAATTAGTTTCTTATTAACTCCTCTAAATTGACAAAAAGAATTTTTTTTTAAAGGAATTTATTACTTCTTTATTGACTTTTTTATTAATTTTTTATGAATTAAATACTTCATTTAATCTAATTTAGAATAAATCCTCTATAAAAATCTACACTATCAATCCATAAAGAATTACCTAAACAGAAATGATTGGTCTACTTAGGATAAAGTCATATATATATGTTTATAAAAATTAAGAAATAAACTATTTTTTCACTCCTACTTTTTTATAATTAACAATAATCTACATTTCCTTATGAAATTAAAATTTAATAAGCTCTTAAAAAATGATAATTTCAATAAATCTCAATATATAATGATTAAAATGTTTCTTAAGAAATTCTTGGTAAAATCAAAATATTTGATTCTAAACTATAAAACTATTTTTTTGTTTTTGGTGTGACATAAAGATTTACTATTTTTTAATTGACTTTTTAAAATTTTAACCTACGAAAATTAAAGAAAAATAGAAAATAAGTTTCAAAAATTCTGAAAAAATTCCTAAAAGTCCTAAATGTTGTAAGGATTGCAAGAAAAATAAGCTGGCTAAACGAACTTAGCAAATAAGCTTGAATAAGCCCAAACAAGCTACGAATTGCTTATAAGAAAAGGGAATGAAAAAGGTGGTAAAAGAATAATTGATGCAAAAGAAAACAGATGGCCCTATCTGGTGCTTGTGGTTTGTGTGTGTGTGTTGTGGGACAACTAGGTGTAAAGGGAGAGGTCATGGGTTCAAACCCAATGCCACTCTCTTTTTTGAAACCATTTTTTTTATTTTTCTTTTTGCAAGTTTGTAAAATAAGCTAAAATAACAACTTTTAAAAAAATGACTTTTTGTAAATTTTTAAAATAAGCTGGAAAAAGCAAAGAAGAAGAATGACAGTTCAGCTATTTTTGTTACACTAAGGACAATAAAGAAATTGTTAAGCTATTTTAAGCATCAATAAGCAATCCAAATGCACAAAATGAGCTAAAACAGATAGTTAACTACACCTAATAAACATATATTAACAAAATTAAGCTAAGGAAACAAATAGAAAAGCACAGAAAAAGCAAAAGAGTAGTATGGCCAAAACTGTTAAACCACAGCCTAAGTAGGGACTTTTGGGCTTAAAAATAAGCTGACAGATGGAACCTTATGACAATGAAACCTCAAAACAGATCCATTTTTGGACCTCAAAAAAACTCATATCTACTTTCAAAAAGTAGTTTGAAAGTTTATGGATAAGCCAGCAAAGCAATTAGAAAAGCAGTTTCTCAATTTTTCATGATCTTGGTAAACTTTGACAGATTTGAGACAAAGTAAAAAACAAAAAATGCCATTTAGACCGATTGACTTGGATTTTATAACCTGTTTCAAGTCTTAACAGTCACAATAACATAACACCATTCACAAGATTCAAAAGATGTGGATCACACAACTGATTAAGTGAGCTTATGGGCTTCTTCTAGATTCAACAACCCACAAAGTATTTTAATAACTAAGATGTGATTAAACACCTAGATAAAATATTAACTAACTGAACTTTTATGGCTACTTTTACCTAATTATTGCTTACTTCATAGAACACAAAGATTTGGTTATTTTGGACCCATTTTTAACCATGAAAACAGTTTATACCATTCACCCCATGTTTTAACAATTGATTCTTGATATTTTAACGTGTTACAGATTGATTTAAGCTCTAACTTTGCACAAATACAGTTATTATTTTAGTTAATTATAAAAGCCATTTATGAACTAAGTTTAAATCACAGTTGTAAGCCAGAATAATATAGCTAAGCTATGTATGCCTCTTAAATTCATGAGCTATGTTGGTCGGGAGTCTAAGGGAATAAGCTGTCGGGTCCTTCGGAGTGGGTATCGAGTTCCGTGGGTGTGGGGGTACCAGACTTTTAATTAATATATTAGTTAAGATGAAATATAGCAAATTAAGAATAGACAATAAGCACCAATAAGTAGTTGAATAGTAAATAATCTAAAAATGGAAATTTGGAAACTTACAAAGTCCTTGCTTAAACAGGGCAACAAGCTTTTAAATATGCTAATCTTCAAGCTAGTGTGTCCATAAGCCCTCTCCATTTCTGGGCTTATCATACAAATAAGTTGTGGTATTTGAGAGGGGGATTTTTTTGTTTTGTAAATTTCTTAAATACTTAACAGATTAAGGTGCTTAATGAAAACAGGTTGTATAACAGTTCACTAAAGAGCTTATGAAAGGCTTTTGATAGCTTTTAAACAAAAATTTAAGAAAAACAGATTTAAAACTAAAACTTGGAATTTCATTAACTCATAAAAAAACATTACAATATTTAGAACTTAAGCTAATATTACACTGCTAAAGCTGATAAAAAATTAACTCGATAGCCTTTTGGGTTACAAAGATCCTTATTTATATAAAACGAGCTAAGTCTTGTCTTCCTTGTCTTGTGCTTCTTTACTAAGACAAAATAGGGGTGTGCTTGTTGTGTGAGGAGAGTCCAGAGTCAATCCTGGCTATCAATTTTGAGTTATGCCCAAGTCTTTGATCATAACCTTTCAATTCTTGTCCTGTTCCCTTGTCGAATTAGATGTTGAGGATTGCCAAGGTGCATTGACCATGTGATGTGGGAGAGTGATGGTTTTGTCATGGAGTTAAGGGGTGTGACTTTGGTTTGTCCACTTGCAGAGAAAAAGAGGTGAAAGAGATGGTTGAATATTGACAAGGGAATTGGGCCAAAAAACTTGGTTAATATCTATTTTGGGGGAAACAGGGTAGGGGTTTGGTGGTTTGGCAAAACTAGCCCCTCAACTTGTATAATAGTGTTGCACGTATGGTCCTTGTGGTGTAATAGTGTTGGGGAGTTGGCAGGTTTAGCCTCAAAGTTGATATGATGTTATTTGCAAGTTAGGTCCTTGTGGGCCCAGTACATTCCAAACTTCGGAGTCGTCCGTCAGGGGGGATGGAATCAACATAAACAAACAATATTTAATCGGATTAATTTGGCTAATTACATTTTTTTATTATTTGGCTTGCAAGGCTCTTTTATCTTCTGATTGTTTTCTTACATGTTTACTGTGTTTAGAATTAATTATTGTCACCATAAAACCTGTGCCAGTCTCTCAGGCTGAAAACCCCCCATATCCGTTAGAAGCATATATAGCATAGGTTTAACAAGTAACTAGAGTTAACTTAAATAGAAGTAATTAAAATACTGATAGATTATAAGGTTAACGACCTCGCTCTTAGTGTTCGACACCCTACTTATCACGAAACTCCATTCGAATGGGTACACTGCCCGTTAAAGTGTTGTTTTAGGATAAGTCAGCTAAATATAAATGTAAAACAAATTGAAACTACACGACAGCACATCAAGTTTTTGGCGCCGCTGTCGGGGAGTGAAAAAGTTTAACCTTTAATTTTATTAGTATTTCTAACTATTAGCTTAGATTAATATACTTAGTGTAATTTAATTCAGTTTGTAATTAATTTAATTGTTTGATTTAATTATGTGTTTAAATTTTCGCATTATTTAATTGTTTTCTAAAGTATCATGTTTTGACAGATCAACAGATACGCCGTATCCACCAGTTGAATACGACGTATCGACCTTTCCACGCAGAACAACGTATTGACTTCTATAGTCTAAACGGCGTATCTGTTCTTCCAAGAATACGACGTATTCAAATTAATTGATTACGGCGTATTGCTCATCTTGATACAGTACCAGAACTTAAAAAATTGATTTATGTGTTTAATTTTTGTAATTCATTCCTAAGAGCATATATTTCCTTATGATTTATTATACTTCTGTTCGAGGTTGATACATGACAAGAAGTTCCTACTAAGGTACTAATTACTACCTTTTGAAAACCCGAAAAAAGAGTATTTCGCTTAAAATGTACGGCTTTTATGAGTCACCCGGTCTTGTTGGAATCAAGTTCACCCGAGCTCGATTTATTTTTTGACATCCAAGAACATTCAACTACAGAAATTATGACGAAACAATGGAGCAATACATGAGCAAGACCCGTGGAAACTATGGGTCAGGAGTTGTTAGGCCCAAGATAATGACAAAACTCACTTTGAATTAAAGGCAATATTAAGGAGCTTTGCAAAAATAATTTTAGCGGTTCAGAACATGAAGACGTAAACGAACACATCAAAAAAGTCCTTGAGATCGTTGACTTATTTCATATTTTGGAGGTTACTCAAGATCAAGTAATGCTTCGTGTTTTTCCCATGTCCTTAACTGTAGTTGCAAGTCGATGGCTCAGGAACGAACCATCAGGTTAAATCACAAAATAGGAAACCCTGAAAATGAGTTTTATGAACAAGTAAACTGTCCCCACCCTGCTCGCACGGCAAAGAAAATGGAGGAGATAAACAATTTTTAGCAAGAACCGGATGAAAGTCTCTTCCGAGCCTGGGAAAGATTTAAGGAACTTTTGATGAAATGTCCTCAGCATTATTTAACTGATATGCAGGAAGTTATCTTGTTCTATAATGTGCTCGATGTTCCCACCAGACAAATCCTTGACTCTAAAGGTGCCATTCCCACTAAAACTGCTGCTGATGCAAAAATAGCCATCTAAGAAATGGTTGAATACTCCTAGAAATGGCATAATGAAGCATCTTCAAAAACCAGAAGTACTGAAACATTTGATGGACTAGCTGCTATTCAAGCTAGCTCAAACAAACCTCAGAAGAGGATGAGATTAAGTAAAGTCTCAACGGAAGGTATCACGCTGCTCAAGTCCGGAATCGCGAACTATGCAAGGGACACACTACACAACAGGGACTGTCATCTCAAAAGAGAAGGGAAGGATAAACACTCTTGAAAGAAGTTATTACACACATTTGGAGGCTCCTTTATCCAAACCTGCAAAGACAATTATAGGCAACAGGCTATGATTTTGACCAACGCAATTAATGGAAATTCTTTGTATCCTAATCGAGGACAAATCATTGGAGATATCACTGACCAAATTCATTACTGAGTCTGAACTAGAGACCTGAAGAGAAACTTAAACATCATCATGGAGTTTCTGAAGCTATCTACCGATGGGGCATATAAGAAATCAAGGTAGCATCGCTTAAAGAACTTAGAATTGATAATTGGTCAAAATGAGAAGGTTTTTACAAGAAGTGAATGGAGGTCATGCCCGGCTCGACTGAACCTAACCCAAGGACCATGTAAAATCGATCTCCAACCACAAAAGTGGATACTTCATCTGAGATACGCAGTATGGAATGTAGTCCATACGTGCGTATCGGGCTCACGTGCACATAAGCATATCTTTTGAAAACAGTTCCCTGTCCCTAAGGAGACTACATAAACCACTGCTTGGGTCCGTGTGTGATGATTGGAAAGAGAGAGCGCAAAATGTAAAAGATTTGGAAACTTATGATCACACCTTACCTCAGAAAGAAAAAGACCCAGGAGCAAGTGTGATTAAGCCCTTGTTGACCTAGGAGCAAGTGTGAGTGTTATGCCATTTTCTATCTACACCAACCTTGGTCTAGGAAAATTTTATCTTCAAACCTAGGTTGACCATTGAACTGGCTGACAGAACAATAAAACAACCAAGGGGTATTGCTGAAAACGTGTTAGTAGGGATTGGCAAATTTATTTCCCCGTAGACTTTATCATCTTGGACATACCCGAGGATAAAGATGTACCTTTGATCCTCGGTCCACCATTTTTATCTACTGGCCATTCCAAGATTGATGTTTATAAAAGAAAATTACTCTAAGGGTCGGGGAAGAAAAAATTGTTTTCAAAAGTATCAAGCCAGCCACTAGCATAATCAAGAGGGTCTTTATGTTAAAAAATCTTGATTCATATACAAAGCTATATAAAAAGATGGGTAACGAGTTCATTCGGACCCAATTTATGGTAACTACATTGAATTAAATAACTTAGACACACCTCTAGAATCCGAGACAAATCAAGATTTTGAGCCAACTATTATCAATGAACCCGATAATGTTAAAACCAGTTCTAAGTGTTGCTATAGAATGAAATTTTCTTGCACAATTGGGTATAAAAATGTTAATGCTGACTTCATCCCTTCCTTTTCCGTTAATTTAATTACCAAAAGCTTTTATTATTTTATAATCAAGGACAAAGACGGTCACTAAGGGAAGAGTCCAGCCAGAACTCTAATAGATATACTCATTTTTTGTTGGAAAACTTTCTATTCTTGCAAGTTTTATCATCATTAACGATGAAGATGTTACAAGAGATGTTGTACTCGGCATGCCATTCTTCATGAAATACGTGCCATGCCAAATGATTATGAAGATATTTGCTCACGGAGACAGGTGCGAGCGAATGCTGGATAAATAAAAGAAGGACCCCCCCCCCCCCCCCCCCCCCCCCCCCCCCCCCCCCCCCCCCCCCCCCCCCCCCCCCCCCCCCTCCCACCCCCCACAACCCCCCCTCCAACCCCCACACCAACCCAATCTCCCCATCCCATAATATCCCCAAGTCAAACTTAACGACTAGCTAAAACAAAAGTGCTTCCCGGGAGACAACCCGGTCTCTTTAAATTGTTTGAAATGTTTTTAATTGTTTGCAAGAGTCTGTCTTCCCAGACAATCCATACGGCATATCGAACCCCTCTGGATACGGCGTATGGATGTGTCTCGGGTTATTAGTCTGTAATTTAATTCTCCGGTTACTTTAAAATTTTTTTAATTGTTTTCACAGGAACAATACGACGTATCATAGGGTTTGGGATACGACATATTGATCCCTGTATACGAAGCATTCTGAAGGCCTCGTCAACACACTTTTGCTCAAGAACTCAAATTGGAGAATCATCCCGAGCAACATATCAGGGGAGTTCCTCGTTCTAATTCTATTTCCCATTTTCTTTAATTGTTTTATCTATACAACGAGGACGTTGTATAATTTAAGTGGGGGGATGGAGAATTAGAACGCCTACTTGTCCTTTCTTTTACAAATAATATGCTATATGCTTAAATTATGCCAAATTTAAAATTTTTTCTAGCATAACTTTTGTAAAAATTACTAGTTACATGACCTCGCGCACTATAACCCTTAATGCCAAATTGTGAGAATTAAGCCTATTCCGTTTCCAAACGTTTACTAAAAATTCCACAAAAATTATGAGTGTGCCGGTGATGTAGTGGACTTTAGAACTTGGCTTGGTATATCACTCGAGACCACAACGATGAGTACTATGGACTTAGATGGAGAAACATTTTTAACTGGTAAATTTCTAGGAATACACCAAAAAGCCTAAATGTTATAAAATTAACTAACTACACTGGTTAGTTAAAATCCCGTGTAACCCTTTGCTTACTCTCACTATAGGAGTAAGATCCCCTAGAAAAACATGTTGAGCCATTCCTGTCTTTTTCACACCATATGTCTATTTCATTACACCTTTACACCTTAGCCTACCCTGTAGATTAAGCCTACTTAATCAAAGTTGCTAGTTGCTTTTGTGTAAAGTTTTGTATTTCCTGTGTCAAAGTGAAATTTTCTATCTCCGGTTAGGTCGGGAAATTGCACAATGCAATGGGAAAATTTGTAGCTCGTGTATTTTGCTACTTTCGCGATTATGTATTATGTCCGAAGATGAAGTGTTAAAGGAAGAATTATCCGGATGAATTATGATTGTGAAGACGGTGAAATTGCACCGAGGATTATGTTATGAAAAAATGGAAAAATAGAAAATGCATCAAAAAAGATAAGAAAGATTTATAGTCGGTTCGCTAAACTTAAACCGATGAAATTCTTGGAAGGATCGATTATTCGTTGATATGTGACGATGTATAGTTTTGTAAAAAGTGGCAGATATCACCGCTTTTGTAAAAGTATGTAAATTTGGGATGTTCGGGAAGTTGACCGTTATGGGAATGCCAACTTAGGTTGTCTTTGTCATTTCTATGATCGAGGCGTTTGTATATATTTCGAATATTTATCATTGAACGGTCGGGAAAAGTTACTAGCAACTACCTTATTTGTTCAAGCTTAATCTATTTGTTTTGTGAATTTTATTTAACAACAATTTACTTCCCATTCCTAGCAATTAACCTTAGGTTTTACCCGAACGAGGTTGGGATTGGGTCATGCATGTCTATTCCGTCGTTACGGCCATGTATGCGTGCTTCAGCTGCCTTGTTGGTGTGGTACTATCGGTGAAAGATCGTTAGAATGATCCACCCTAAGCCTTATAATAAAAACCTAATTTACCTTTTGACTTTCTTCTCCTTAGCTCTAGTGGTGGAGATGTGTATCCTTGCCAAGCTTATTGTGTCCTTTCAGCTGCCTGTTTAGGGGGTACTATATGAAAGATTGTTAGAATGATCAACCATAAACCTTATAAAAACCCAATTTACCTTTTGACTTGTTTCTCCTTAGCTCTAGTGGTGGAGATGTGTATCCTTGCCAAGCTTATGATACGAAGCTAATCACGAAACGACCGAGAAATGAGCGTACCCTTAAATTATTACAAACCCTAGATTAGTTTGAGTGATCTGAGGTGATTTCATTTCCATATATCATGAGAGCTTGTCTTGTATAGGTCTACATAAAACGAAAGAAATGCTTAAATGGAAAAATCCTTGACTTCGGTTAGGATACATTTTCAATATAAATCTAGAGTCTACTTGAGGACAAGTAGGAAATCAGTGGGGGGATTTTGATGACGATCAAATAACCGTCACATATATACCATCATTTATCCCAAATAAAACAAACCACTTTGTATAATTGATTGCAAAAATGTTGTACTTTAATTGTTTAAAAGTGTTATATGCAGTAATTGAGGAGTGATTTGTGAAGACATGCTAAAAGGCGCATATTTTGGAGCTAAAACGAAGACATTTGAAGATTACTCATTTCTGACCAATACGCCGTATCCAAGAAAAGAGATACGGCGTATCAGCGCCAAGTCGCACAAAAAACACAGTATTCACACATCCCAATACAGCTGTACTAACCTTTTGCCATACGCCGTATCCCATGAAGATAACTATTCAGAGATACGAAGATATTATATTTTGGGAGTATATATTGTATTGATTGTAAACTTTATTGCGAGCACTCCAAGGGATACCCCCCAAAACGCATATTGGCCTACCCAATACGGCGTAAATCCAGTCATTTTTTAAAAGGTTAAAAATAGAAGACTCAAAATGAGTTTTTGGTGTGGCAAAATCATATTCTTTTATACCACAACACATACAAACGAATTTCTAAAGAGAATAAGAGCAATCAAAGGTCAAGCATCGATCATGATTCCATAGAAGACACATTGTAATTTCTTACTCTGTGTAATCATTTAATTTTTATTGTATCGTATTCGGTCAAAAACGTTATTTTACCTTGGTGTTAATTGATCACGCTTGTAAAATAAGCAATGGTTATGGATTAATACCCTTGGTATTAGCCCATCTTAATGAAGATTTAATGTTTGGATTCTTAAACCATCGGTTATTCTAATTTACTCGTTAAAAGATTCATTATGTTTATCACATGAACTTTGTCTACATGTTTAATATGCGATCCTATCATTCAATCTCCTGGCTAATTACGCCCTAACAAGTGAGCTAGATACTGGATATCTTTCACCATAATCTTGTTTTATACTACTGGACCAATAGGATCACAAGTAACATTTTGTCTTTGTCTTTAAATATATGTTCTTAATTAATTGATAAAGATTTGAATAGTGGACTACCAGTATATACAATACCATCAAACAGTAAGTGGGTAAAGTCCTGACGGGCTAGGGTTTATCAAGATCATCATTGCTATAATCCCTAAATAGATTATAATTAAACTAAAGGATGCTTTATTCGGATGTGTTAATTGTGACAGGATTCAACGTGTCTAGGTCTTAGGATGATGTCCCGCCTAAGTCTTAAGAATGATATTGCTGCTTTGAGTATAAGAAACCATTGCACTAAAATACACAAAACCAGCATTTAATCGGATTTAATATGGCTAATACATTTTTTTATTATTTGGCTTGCACCGCTCTTTTATCTTCTGATTGTTTTCTTGCATGTTTATAGTGTTTAGAACTGATTATTATCACCATAAAACCTGTGCCAGTCTCTCAGGCTGAAAACCCCCCATATCCGTTAGAAGTGTATATAGAATAGGTTTAAACTAGTAATTAGAATTTATCTTAAATAGAAGTAATTAAAAATACTACTAGATTAAATGTTTAATGACCTCCACTCTTTGTGTTCGACACACCCACTTACCATGAACTCCACCAGATCGGGTACACACTGCCCGTTAAAGGTTGGTTAGTATAAGTCGGCTAAATTTAAATGTAAAACTTGGTAATTAATAAATTGACCCTACACCACAGCACATCATTACCTTCCTTTCCTTAGATCTTCCTCCAATGTGTTTTTATGTTTGTCTGCCAAAATGAGCTTAATCCTTTGTTGATAACTTGCATCTAAAATCAGTCAACATTAAATAGCTTGCCATATAGTGTCATATATAAACTTGGTTGTATATAAACTGTATTGGTCAAATGTTAGCAGAACCGTGACTACCATTGCTCAACAAATTGCACTGGACAATGCCTTGGTTTGCCTAGAGAAACCAACATGGAATTGGCCAATGTACATGAGGATCAACCCTAAAAAAGAAACAAAGGAACCTACTTACCAATAGTATTGGATGTCCTTCCACTCATAACCCGCCATCCTGCCTTCCTTATCGCAACTAATGTTCTAGTCATTGACTATCAGGAACTTACACCTTATTATATATAAATAAACATAGACATCTATAAATATATAACAAGGATCAGGACCCACAAAATCATAAATCGGAAGCACTATAATTGTTCCTGGTCTTTGTATGTCCCAACGAATGCTGGACTGGAAAATCGATAGACGAATTGAAGGATTGAAGTTTGAATATGATAAGGATGATTATGATTGGGCACTAACCTAATTACAACTACATACAAAGAAAACACAATGAAAAGAAACTAGAACAAAATAAAAGCTAGGAATGGAAAAAGAAACTTCAAACTTTTACACTAAGAAACAAATAAGCTCAACTAAGCTTAAGACAAAGCAAATAAGCTATATTATCTCTAAATAAGCAAATACAAAAGGCAATTAAGCTAAAACTTAAACAAAATAATCTAGAACAACAGTACTAACGAAACAGTACTAACAAAATTAACTACCAGTACTAACTTGAGTTAGTACTTGCCAGCTTTTAAGTAGTACTGTTAGCTTAAGATTATATTGCAAGGCTTATAAAACACAAAGAAACAAGAAATAAGCAATAACTAAAACAGAAGTTTAACCTACCCAAAATAAGCACATAAGCATAAGAAAAAGAAACCAAAATAGACTCTAAAAGATAAATAAGCTAGAAAGCAAAACTGATAACCTTAAAAAAGTTATTTTGAAAAGGCAAATAAGCTCAAATAAGCTTACTCCTAAAGACAGTAAAGGAAAATGGTTTAATCTACTCTAAAAAGCGAAGGAAATCTTAAACAAACTAAAATAATAAGCTGATAAGCAGAAATGGACTAACAGTACTAACAGTACTAACTTGGAGTTAGTACTGGTAGCTTTAAGTTAGTACTGTTCCAAAAGTGAACTAGCAGTAACTAAACTTAAAGTAAGTACTGCTTAGTTGAAAAAACCCCTGAAAGTTTTTGCAAAACACCTTTTTCTTTTTTATATTAGCTAAAAACAGATTATCTATTAACAAAATAAGACACTTATAAGCAATTTTAATTAAGAATAAGCACTTAAATAAGCTGAAATGGCCTAGCAGTGTTAACTTATAACTAGCAGTTTTATCAAATGAACTAGCAGTACTAACTAAGAAAGTGATACAAACTATTTTTAAACTAACAACAAAGCAAAATAAGCACTAAACATACTGATAAAGCATAAATAAGTAAATATAAGTAGCAAATAAGCACTATAAGCAGTTTTACAGTAAATAAGAAAAACAAGAAAAAGAGAGACTTACAACACCCTTGCTCCAAACAGGGTCAAACAATGAATCTACAAGCTCTAGCTTGCATAAAACAAGCTAGTAGTGTCCATAAGCCCATCCAGAACTGGCTTATCATCCATAAAGTAAGCTGTGGTGTATTTGAGAGTGATTTTTGTGATTTTCTCTTAACTATTTAACTTTTTATTTTTACTTAATGAAAACAGCTTAATGAAATATGCTGTGTTGAGAAGCTTTTTGAACACAGAACAAGCAATTAAAAAAAACTTAGCACTTGGAATGTAAATTGACTTAAAACCTCAAATTTCATAAAACATTGAAAGTGTTATCAAAGCTGAAAGTAAAAGCTGGAAATTACTTGAATTTTTTAAGCTAAGATAAAAATTAACTAGTTAACTAAGAAAACAAAAAAACCTAGATAGCCTCAATAGCTTACAAAAAGCTCTATATAAAAGCCAAAGTCTTGGATTTTTGCAGCTGTGCTTCTTTGTAGAGATAAAAACGAAGTGTGCTTGTTGTGTGAGGGGATTCTAAAGAAAATCCCAGCCTTCGATTTCTTTTGTGCTTCTTTGGAGACAATCTCAGCCATTGAAGATACTTGGGAAAGGTGAGGGATTGCCAACATGGACTTTATACAGCTGGAGGGAAATAGTAGGGTGGATGAAATAATTTTGGCTAGGGTGTCGAGTGGTTTTGCAGGGAAGAAGTATGGGGCGACATCCAAGTTGTAACTGGGATTTGTTGGGCGGGAAAGAAGGCTTTTGGGTAAGTAGGCAGCTTTGTCCCCTCAAGTTATATAACTTGAATGCAATCTTTGCCCGGTTTGCAATTTTGACCCTTGTTTTTTTAATTCTTGTAATACAACTTGAGGTTTGGTAATTTTTAGTCCCTCAACTTGTATTTTCTTCACTTGGTTGACCTTTGACTTTGTCCTTTCCATTCCGTGCTTGGTTTTGGCTTTCTTTTTGGTCCCGCCCTTTCCCCCCCCCTTTGAATATCCGTTCCTCCTGCACAATACAAATGCAAAACTCAAATACGATGTATATTGGTAACGTTTTTTTAGTCTTTTAAGTCCGTTATTAATGGAGAATGGTATGTGTAATTAAGCACATACCAAAATCCCCCATACTAAGGTATTGCCGTGTCCTCACGCAATGTTATGAAGTAAACACTCAAGAAAACTAAGAATCTCAAACCCCCTCGACTAATTACCTCAAAAAGTAGCAAAGTGTTCGTCAAGGGGAACTAAAGAATCAATAGCTTCGACAAGTCCTGTTTTCACCAAATTTTATATGTACACTAACTATCCCTAATATTTTTGGATTTTTCTTTTTCTTTTCTTAACTACCTGTTTGACTTTCTTTATTTTATCAACATTGGGATCATAGAATGAGAAGCGCCCATAGAATAATCTACGGATGTCCTGACGGATAAATTCATCGTCCCTGATTTTTCACTAGACATTTGTCAATATAAGTCTAAATGTTAAGCACTCATACTTATGACTTGTGAACTTTTAACTCCCAACATGGATATATGATTTAAATGTGTGCACTCATTTCAACTCAACCATAGATCAACTTATATTCATAGTCGTAATTCAAAATGAATTACGACTCAAAGCGACAACTTATTAGGTCCTTGTAACTTGATTTTAAAGAACGAGATTTTAACTGAAGAACTTTTTGCAACATCTTTATCATCATAATCATAAGTTCTTAAAGCTAGGAATGCGTTGCTTAGTTTGAACACCTACCTAGGCCTCGCTCCATAGTAGGATATCACAACCAACGACCGGTGTTCTTAGTTTGAAAACCCACCTCGTGGTTAGCGGAGTGGGAAATCACATCAACACCTTCTTCCTAATACGACCAAGGATAAGTGTCTTAGTTTGAACCCTCACC
The DNA here is from genome assembly GCA_026074375.1 of Tanacetum coccineum. Taxonomy (NCBI): domain Eukaryota; kingdom Viridiplantae; phylum Streptophyta; class Magnoliopsida; order Asterales; family Asteraceae; genus Tanacetum; species Tanacetum coccineum. The sequence continues at coordinate 18,706 of BQNB010131582.1, forward strand.
TAGACCTCGCTTCCTGGTGAGATATCATAATACACCAAATCCCTAGAAGTAAAGAC
>BQNB010131583.1:0-18760 GCA_026074375.1 Tanacetum coccineum
ACCATAAAATGGCTTTTCTCCCAATTTAGAACTAGATTGGTGTCTTCACACCGTTTTAGCATTTTTTTTTCTAAATGGGATAGGCATGTAGAGAAGGAATCCCCAAAGACCGAGAAATCGTCCATAAAGACTTCCATCGTTTTTTCGATCATGTCGTGAAAGATAGCCATCATACACCTTTGAAACGTGCCCGGAGCATTGCATAGGCCAAAAGGCATGCGACGGTAGGCAAATGTTCCGTAAGGACAAGTGAATGTGGTCTTTTCTTGGTCCTTTGGGTCGATAGGGATCTGAAAGTAACCGGAAAATCCATCCAAGAAGCAATAATATTCATTTCCGGCTAATCGTTCAAGCATTTGATCCATAAAGGGTAATGGGAAATGGTCTTTCCGGGTGGCATCATTTAACTTTCGGTAGTCAATGCATACCCGCCACCCGGTAACAAGTCGAGTTGGAATCAACTCATTATCATCATTGGTCACGACGGTAATACCACCTTTCTTTGGCACACAATGGACGGGGCTAACCCATGGGCTATCGGAGATAGGATATATCAATCTGGCATTAAGAAGTTTGATAACTTCTTGTTTAATAACCTCGTGTATTGCTGGTTTTGAGTCATCTTCCATAAGAATTTTGTGGGTACAAAATTGTAGGTCGATACCCTTGATGTCGGAGATGTTCCAAGCGATGGCTCGCTTGTGTGACTTCAAAACCTTAAGGAGGCGGTCTTTCTCCTCAACTTTTAGGTCTTTAGCGATTATGACGGGTAATTTATCGTTACCCTCCAAAAACGCATACTCAAGATGGGATGGTAAGTCTTTGAGCTCAACAACGGGTGGTTGATTAATAGAAGATTTTTCATTTGTAGGTTCAACAACTTTAAGTTCTTGTGGAGGGAGAGGTGGTGATGAAGGATCATCATTAAGAAATTCTTCAAGAAGAAGAATGTCTCCCTCCAAATCATAGTAAGAGTCATCAACCCCCGATGAAATTGGCTCATCTTCAGTAGCTAGGAAAGCATCGGTTTCCTCAAGTAGAAAATCACCATCCCCGAATGGAGTGAGGGTAGGTGAAGCGGTAGAGACAATTGGTTCCGTAGATGGAGTGGGATTGCCACTCACAGAAAATCCAAGAACTTCTAGAGCATACTCCTCACAAGCGACGTCTATGACATCGATTCTGTTAACAGATATGTCATCATATTTAGAGGAGTATCTCATAGTTTGATCAAGATTAAATGTTACGGCTTCATTATTGACACGAAGAGTTAATTCTCCGCCGTAAACATCAATCAGAGCACGTCCGGTCTTTAAAAAGGATCTCCCGAGAATGAGAGGAACTCGAGGATCGGCATCAAAGTCAACGACTACAAAGTCGGCCGGAAAATGGAACTTTCCCACTTTTACGAAGACATCTTCGACGACACCAACCGGTCGAGAAATCGATCGGTCTGCTAGTTCGAGAGTCATGCAAGTAGGAGTAAGTTCTGGAAGGGAGAGCTTCTTCCATACGGATAATGGCATTAGATTTATGCTAGCCCCAAGATCGGCCAAGGCTAAGCACTCTTCCATTCCTGGAAAATCACACGGGATGAGAAATTTGCCAGGGTCTCCAAGTTTTTCAGGTAACTTTTTAAGGAGGACCGCCGAACAATGCTCATTTAACGGTGTTTTCGCTAATTCAAACAACTTTTCCTTATTGGTCAACAGACTCTTAATGGTTGAGGCAATTTTAGGCATGAGAATGAGAGCATCTGCGAAGCTAATGTCGAAATGCAAATCTTGGAAGATCTGGAAGAATTTCTCCATTTGGTTATTAGCCTTTTCGCGAAGCTTTTGGTCATTAAGTCTGGACGGATAAGGAATTGACGGTTTAGGGTTTGGAATATTAACGGGAGTTTCAACTGGTTCAACAACTGGAGGAACGACTGGTTCAGAATTTGGCACATGAGTTTCAGCTTGGACAACCGGAGGTTGGACGTCATTGGTACTTCCGTTATCAGTAGGAGGTACCGTGTCCTTTGTCACCTCGGTTTCACGTTCCACTACTTCAGGAGAAGAAGTAGTAGGAATCGTAGGTCCGTTATATGCAGCTCCACTTCGGGTTGTGATACCTTTCAAATCTTCCCTTGGGTTATTAACGGTGTTACTAGGGAGTGTTCCTGAACCCGAGGATGAAGCGGTATTCATCTTCATGAATTGACCAAACATATTCTTAAGCTCGAGATTAGAGTTGGTCAATGAATTCATGTTTGTTTGCATGTTTTTCAGAATGGCATCATTTTCCTTCATGTAGTTTGTGAACTCAGTAGTAGTCACAACTTGTGGTTGATGAACTGGAGCTTGGTAACCCGGGGCTTGATGAGCTGGTGCTTGATAAGCCGGAGGTGGGTTTTGAACGTGACTAGCTCCTTGGAAGAATTGGTTTCTTCCTTGGTTATTTCCCTGATTATTTCCATGGTAGTTTCCTTGGTGGTTTTGATTTTGATTGCTTCGGTTTTGATTTTGATTAAACCCCGGTGGTCCGAGATAATTGTCTGAACGATAGCTAAGTAGATTACGGTTACCTTGAGGTTGGTAATTACCACCTTGATTAAAGGCTCCCGCAGCATATACGTTCTGAGTTTGGCCAACGGTGGCTGGACAATTATTATAAGAATGTGGACCACCACAAGTTTCACAGCTAGGAGTAACTGCTTTTACTTGTTGGTTTGTTTGAAACATTCTCATTAAGCTCTTGTTAATTTCTGCCATTTCAGCTTTAAGTGCTGAGATTTCCGGATCGGAAGAAGTGATAGAACTAGATGACTCACCCCTTTGAGCGGAAGTATCCCAATCATTGTGGTGAGCGGTCATATTTTCGATTAGATCATAACACTCTTCGGGTCGCCTTTTCATAAAGGTCCCGCCGGCAGCAGCATTGATGGTATCTCGATGTCTTAAAATTAACCCGTTATAGAAAGTATCTATTTGAGTTACAGGTAGCATGTTGTGATTAGGACAACGATCAATCGAAAGCTTATAACGTTCCCATGCTTCGAATAACGACTCATCGGGACGTTGACGGAAATTGGTGATTTCATTTCTCAACTTCGTCACCATGGAGGGTGGAAAGTACTTTCCGAGAAACATTTTAGCCATTTGCTCAAATGTGGGGATAGAATTCCTTGGCAAACGATCAAACCAAGCGGAGGCATGATGTGTCAAGGAGTGAGGAAAGAGATACAGCTGAATGGTGTCATCGGTGACCCCATTTAATTTGATGCTTTGGGTGACATGCAAAAATTTATCAAGATGCTTGTTCACTTCGTCACCCGGTAGTCCGTGAAATTGGCAAGAATTTTGAACTTGTTGAATCATGTCATTCTTGAGTCCAAAATTGGTTACCCGGATGTTGATTGGGGCAATTGGTCCGCCTCGACCATTCAAAGTTGGATGGCACAAATCCTCCATCGTTCGGAGATCGGGAGCTGGCTCATTAGGTCTCACCACCGGAGGTGGAACTGGATTTTGAGGAATATGACCCACAGGAGGTGGTCTTTGAACTGGATTACCATCCAACGGCGGGGGTATCGGACCTAAAGGTATCTGGTTGCTCATATTGACTTCTTCAAAATCTTGTAAAAGTGAGCGAGATCTTTGATGAACAATCCTCTCGGGATCTGAAAGCGGAGATACAAGATCGTTTAAAGAAGAACGGGTGTTCATTCACTAAAAAGAAAAATTTATTATTTTTGGTATTTTTTATTTTTTATACACAACATATTTTACAAAATGAGATCGGAAACTTAAACCAATAATCAACTTGTTTCATGGTAGCTCTCTACAAGAAAAACGTATTTGTTAATCTAATAAAGGTGAGCCGTACTTCACAAGAGACACAAAGGCAAGTTTTAAATCTTTTGTTCGGGAACTTATTGATGGATAATACTTCAGTTGAAAGTATTATTTTGATGGTGTTCTTTAACCAACTTGTGATTTTTATTTCTTTTTATGGACAATGTTTTTTTATTTTTGAGTTTTTTTATCTGATATTTATAATAAAAGAAAATGAAAAATATTTTTGTATTTTTGTACATTTTAATATATATATAATAGAAGAAAATATTAACAAACGGAAATTGATGACTTCACGAGGAAGAGTCTTCAAACACAAATCTTTAAACGACAAACGATAATCGTGCACACCTCCCCGGCAGCGGCGCCAAAAACTTGATACGTTGTATATATACACGAATTTATGATTACCACACTAAAAGACAATTTACCCTTGGTGAAAGAGCGAAAAGCTTAGCGAGAAACCAAATACGTGATTCCGGAAGGTTTTTACGGTTCCGGGTCGTTTCCCAACGAGGCGTGAATTTGAAAATCGAGTTTTGGTTTATGAACAATGCTTGAATGATCAAAGATTTGATTGGTTTTCTATTTCTACAATTAAAATGCAAAAACGAGTAAAAGAAACCCTAAAACGAAAGTATTTAAGTTAAAACCTAAAACGGGAACGTAAAAACGCGACTTAAAAACCTAAATTATCAAAATTTAATCCTAAAGTGACTTTTTTAACTTTTCCTAATCTTAATTGACTAAAAAGTAAGAATAAAGAAAACCAGACCAAAAACGGAGGTGATTTGAATTTAAAAACATGAAAAACATAAACGGGATCGAATCCCGTTCTTTAAAAAATCAAATTTTGCAATTTTAACCCTACGAGTGCGAATTTATTTTTCCTAGGTCCTACCATGATAAAAGAAAATTTTTGAAAAAAAGAATTATATTTTTTTTACTTTTTTATAATTTTTTATGAATAAATTACTGTTTTAATGAAAATTAATTATTAAAAATAGAAAACAAATTTATAAAAATCTGAAAAAAAAACTGGAAAATACTTTGACTAATGAGGAATTTAAGAAAAATAAAAACAAGTTTGTCAGCTTATTGAATAAGCTGAAAATAAGCCAAAATTGGCTGAAAAGGAAAAAATGAAAAAAGGGGTAAAACATTAACCAATGCACCCTAAGACAGAAAAGTCCCAAGGGCGCAGTTGGTTAAGTGTGTGTGTGAGAGGTGCTATGAAGGGTTGAGTGGGTAAAGGTCAGGGGTTCTGTTAGATATTAGAAAAAGACTCGGTCACCCCGTGTATTTTACTGTTTATTATAGCTCGTAGTTTATACGAACTTGTAATAAATGAAAGCAACGTTAACAATTAAAATAATTTAGTGAAAAGCTAAATAACACAGAAAATGAGCTTAAAGATGACAGTAGCTATCAAGCTTAAATGCTAAAACTATTTGAACCATTTTAGGACTAATAAGCTGAGATGAAAGAGAGTAATAAGCGAAAAACAGGTATAAGCTACACCTACTAAGCAATTTAGAACAAAGATAAGCAAGGAAAAAGACTTAAACTAAGCTAGATATGACAGAAATGCTAAAAGGCTTAAAACTTAACATTTTTAGACTAAAATTTCAAATAAGACTAAATAAGCTTTACCTTAAGATAATTAAGCTAAAATTGATTAAAACTAACCTAATAAGCAGAACTTAAACTAAATTAAGCAAAAACAATAAGCAATAAGCTTAAATAAGCAAATAAGCTAAAGGGTCCAAACTGGCAGACCTACAGCCACAAGGGGCACTTTTTGGGCTTATTTATAAGCCCTTAAGTGATCCTTATGGCTTAGGGGCTTATACCCCTAAAAAGCTGATACTATGAGCTTTCCAAAACAGCAAATTAAAATGAGTTTGAATCTTATTTGGACCCTGAAAAAGCTTAATGAAAAGTGCTTGTATACTCAGCACTTGCTGATTTTAAGATTTTTTTTAAAAGACAAAATGCAACTTTTGAGCTTAAATTAAAGTGAGCAAACATATCCTTATTAACTTAAAAACTCAAAACAAATGGAGTTTGGACATCAAACAACTTAGATTAACAATCAAAAGATATTTTGAAATTAAGAATAAGCATGAAAAAGCAAGTTAAAAAAGGTTGTTTTTTGAACAAAGGACACTTAACAAAAATTTTGGACAGATTTGATAGCAACACAAGTAAACTTAAAGAGACTTACACTAATGCATTTTGACTCTAAAAAGGACACAAAAACACTTCTTAAAAACTAGTTTTGAAGGCTTAATCAAATAAGCTGTGAAAAACTGTTTTTGAACACAGTTTTGAACACACCTTTTAGAAAAACTTGAAAACAATGTACAAGACTTAAAACTTTTGAAAAACAGATTGAAAACAGCTCAAGAGTGCTGGTTAAAGTAAAACAAGTGACCCAAAAGGATTTTTAAACCATTTTGACCCGTTTTCACCCTTGACCCAAACAGTCCTTTAAATTTATAAAATCCTATTTTTAGACTAAGACAGAACAAAAAAGGCTTGGAAATGGAAAATCAAATAGTAAACAAACAATATTAAGGATTATTAAATAAAATTCAAAAGCTGAAAAGCACTTATTAATAAGAAAAACTAATAAGCAGTATTAACTAGAAAATGAACATATTTAACTAGAACTTTGATTTAACAAATTATAATGAAATTTTAATGCAATTTTAAGACATTATAAGCTGATATGAGACATAATAAGTACAAATTAACATCAATAAGCAGTTGAACAGTAAAATGGCTTAAAATGAGTAAAAATGTAACCTTTGGTCCTAAGCTTTATATAGAAGTATCAAAAGCTCAAAAGAGCTTATATGGCAGCTTGTTAACCCCAATGAACAACACCAATGATACCCCTTCAAAAACCTTCATGCTTATTACCACAATGAGCTATTAGAACAGCCTATATAGAGATGAGAACTCACGGTACATTTTTCATCATAACACAGGTGTTACTTCTAGATAAATTGGAATTTTATTAACTTGGGATAAAATTTACAAACTTGAGAAATGAAAAGATTAATAACCATTAAGAAAGGATAATTTAAACCTGAAAAAATTACAACTAAATATTGATGAAAAATTACAGCTAATAAGAACTATAGCTAAATTACACTAAGATACCTTTTGCAAAGTCGTGATTTTTTCTTGTAAATTTATAGCCTTACAAAACTCTTCTAGGGTTTTTAGATATGAGTGGTCTATCATCTCTCAAGCTCAAAACATTAGGTCTTTCACAATCCACTATCTGAGTACCAAATAGGATCTAAATATCCACGTTATTCTCCCACAAAAAATTAATTGTTGTCTGCAAACGATGCTTGGACTCATCTGTACCGTTGTATATCTAGTGGATGATGTGGAGAAGTGAGAGGGTCATAAGTGGGTGACACCCTGCTGAGTTGCAGTGGTAAATAGCGGGATGGGGATGGTGTCTTCGTAATCTGTTAATTAGCGGTAAATGGTTTTGTCTGGGTAAACAAAGGCACCGTTAACATTAAAGGGGTTAGGGTACTAGTTCTGTGGGGGCTAACGGGTTTTGTAAGGGTTTTGGGATGATTGGAAACTTTATGTGTAAAATTTAATAGGGACTAACAGTGTTAGTCCCTAAGGACTAACGGTGTAAAGAGATTTAAGGCTGTTGGGCTAACGGTGTTAAGTTGTTTTGGGCTTATTACATCGCGAGAGGAATGGATGAGAGTATGTGAAGAAACATTATAAGATGTCGCGAGCATGTAGAATACGAACGTGTCAACGCTTTAAGAGAGCACATAGAAGGATGAATGTACAAATGAAATAAGGATTAAAAGGATAAACATATATATAAAGAATGGTTTGCATAAGCAAATTTACGAATCAAGGAAGTACGAAGAATCCTTTGCACAAATAATCAGGCAAACAAAGGGTCAATTGATCATAATAATAAGAAATAGAAGTAGATGTCAAGAACATCAAATTACTATAACGGTCATAAGAAGTGAACGTAAGAAATTTTGAAAGACTGTAGAGAGTCATTCATGAAATTAACCGATGCAAACGAGGAAATTAATGTCAATAATTAGAAGAGGCATATTTCAAGGAAACAATATGTCAAGATTGCTAAACGAGATAGGTGAATTAATTGTGCAAACAATTAATTATTAAAGAGAGTTAATACCAATGGCCAAAACAAGCACATATTAAGGAAGTGGTTTATCAAGGATGTTAAAATGGGATAGAGGAAATAATGTTATGAGCAATTGGTTATGGAAGGGAGTTAATACTAATGGTTAAAACTCGCACATAATAAGGATATGGTATATCGAAGATATAAAAATAGAATATGAGAAGTTAATTGTACAAACAATTATTTATTGAAGAGAGTGGATATATCCGTACCACAAGGCAAACAATACACTGAGAGTTTTTAAAGAAATGTTTTAAATAAAGGTCATCTTTAACTACGATGGTCGAGTTTCCAACTTCGGAGTGGGGGATGTTGATTGTCGTTCCCAATGATATTCTAGTCTGAAGACGGGACCTTCATTAGCGTAGTTTGACTCAAGGGTCTTTATACGTGATTCGTTATCGACATCTCGGATCGTGCTCCATTTTAGAAGAAAAAGCATGTCAGCCATACGTTGGGCTATAAGTCGCTTGCTAGCTGCTGAACTTTAGCAGTTGTCTTCTTAGTGAAATAGTTCTCAAAAATCACAAGGAGAGAAGAGAAAAAGAATAAGACATCAATGAGTCGTGTTCCGAATTTAAGTGCTCCAAGGCGGCGTGTATGAGGCGATGATTTAATAGACGTATTCCAATAAGCCGGAATTTTCCTATGCGGTAAGTCACGTGATGACACATGCGTTACAGAATTACGAAGGGAGTGTCCAAACTTGTAGTCGATTAGTAAAATAGCCAATGGAATCGAAAAAGTATGTCGAATTTCAATATCGTTGAAAATGGTGTTATGTAAAAATCATGAGATGTTTTAGAGACCATTGTGTCACTCACAATGTCATAGAAGAGTTTCAGTATTCATATAAACAACCTTTATATAAAAATAAAGTGATGCTCTGGAAAGTAGATATAAGTGATCGAAAATGGTCAATATTTATATGAATTACTTTTATATAAATAACAGCGGTAATCTCGAAGATAAGCGTAAGAGATCGAAAAGAAAGTCTGTCACACCTCGCAATTTTCGATATTTTAAATGACTATTTTACCCTTTGACTTTTTGGTTCCGACTTGACTTTTGACTTGATATCAGATAAAACAAGGAGGACTCTAGATTTTTAAAAATAGTCATAGTCTAGGTTTACAAAACGACCCAGTTCTCTATGACCGGAGCTCTGATACCATTCTGTCACCCCCCCCAAATCGGACAACATCGGAAAGGTAACATTGGGGTACGACGTCATGGGACAAGAAGTACAAGTCACAGAAAACGACCTAAAAATGAACGTTAATATACATTTCCAAAAGTCACATTCGATACATTAAAAACACCAGAGTTTGCAAGAGTCCCAACAATTTTTAAAAAATAACATGTTATAAAAACATTGAGCAACGTTAGCTAAAATTTCTTTGAATGTAAAAAGATTAAAGATTTTACAAGAAACACAACAATTTACAAAAGAAGTTTTATCAAATGTATAAACTGTAGAGTCTCCAAAGTACATATCCGTGCGGCTTCCCTTCGAGCAATATACCTGAGATAAAACATGCTAAAAATCCAACAAAATTGTTAAGTGAATTCATAGGTTTAATGCGATAAAATCTTGAATAAGTAACGAGAACTGTTATTGTAAGCAAACAATTTAGTGGAACACAGGATTTAAGTAATGTAGACAAGAGAAACAAATTCTCCAAGTCTAAAAGAAATACGTATTATTTGCACTAAGCTCATGACACCGACACCTTAACAAGATTTTTGCCCGAATAAAAGTAGGATACGTGCAAATAAACCCCAAGGATACTTCAAATGTTAAGTGCGTCACATGGTTATCTAAAAACCATAAAGTTCGAAAAAGTAGACGGGGATTGTTAGTCCCGATAGATCTATCCACAACATTCGCGCTCACTACAATAGCAACTGACGGTTCATGATAAAACAGGGACTGAAGTAAGCAAATAGGTACATAGGCAATAATACTTAGGCAATAATACCAGGCAAAGCAAACAAATTTTAAATACTTGCCGTTCATTTGTAAAACATACATTTATCTCACCCCGTAGAGTATGAAAACAAGTAAAAAAAAAGGGGCATGGAACTCACCGTAGGCAAAGAAGTTCGGACAAGAAATCAAATAAATGATAACACCAACGAATCAACCACGACCTAAATATAAGTTGGCATGCCTTATTAGAAGCTTATAAATATTACCATGTAAATGCATAATTGCATATAAAAATAATAATATGTACATATGTATTGCATATACATAACCATGTGCTTAGAATCCACACACGCGCCTTAAAACTCTTATAATAACATCTCAAGTTTTTTTCTTTAAGCCTACGAACTATTTAATTTTTATTTAGAAAAAGTTTTCATTTTTAGTAAGTTACTAATTTTTGACCATACTATTTTTAGAAGTGACAAAAAGTTCTAACCCGACCTATGGAGTATAATATTTCTTGCCTAAACAATTTTAATAAGTTTATTAAACCCTTACCACATCATATGATCTCTTTACAAATTTTTTTACTAATTTTGACTTTTATTGAGTCAAAGCCTTTTCTAGGTTGACCCTCAGATTTTTAACCCAAAATTACCCATTTTTAGACTTCACAAGCCTCTTGGGGAAGTAAAACGGCATTTTGAACAACTTTTAGTTTTAGCCGAGACCCAAAACTTGACAAAAAAGGACGAAAATGCCCCTTTCTCAGGTCTGATGTAACTAATAAAATATAAAAAACACAGACTTTCCCTATGCTTTTCGGCATGTCATTACACATTTTTAGACTAGGCAAACCACGCGAAAAGGTAAAACGTCATTCTAAACAACTTCTTAGTTTTAGCGGAAGGCCGGTTCGAACCAGAAAGGGCCCAAAACGGCTCATGATAATCGCATCAGCAAGTATTTGATTTATAAAATACAGAAATTCGGTTTTATTGTTTTTAAACTTTCGAGGCCATAAAAACTTTATTTTAAGAGTTACTGGAACACGAGGCGACTATCGACTCGAAGCTATTAATGTCCCCTAACATAATTTAAGTTCTACTTTCAGTTTTACAAAGTTTGACTCGGCCGAATACGGCACTCTAATTTTCTTCTCTAATTTGGGTAGCTTTAAACTTCAATTTTCACACTTTCACAACATTACAACATCGTTATAAGCCTAATCTCCATCTCAATAAGTAATAACCACAATTTTAACCAAACATCAAGAACAATCGCCAATACTAAAACTAAGTGGATTCTTAGCACACAATTGAACACATGCACCACAAAATTAAATATGATCAAAGAAAATTAAAGTATACTTACAATGTAGCAAGATAAGCAAGAAAATCAACAAGAAAACCTTGATTCTTAGATTATACCCAAAATCAATGAAATCTTCATAAACCAAAAGTCTTGAAAAAAGCCTTGCATGTTAATTTCTTTTTGAACAAGATGATAAGGATTAGTATAGAAGTGTTTTGGGGTTAATAGAAATTGATTTGGGAATGGTTAATGATGGTTTTGGTGATGGTTGTTGGTGTTGTGTCGACACAGAGGGAAGAAGGAGAGGAGGAGCCCAAAATTTCTTACTATGTGTTTTTTGTGGAACAGGAACTGAGATATATAAAAAATGTGTCGACATATATTGGTGTGGGGTGTTGGACCGGTTTGTTAAAAAAAAGGGTGTTCGGGTTTGATCTTTTATTAATTATTTTTGAGTCCATTAGTCATGTTAAATACTTAACTAAATAAACCCAATATCAATTTAATAAAAAAATGTGCGTTTTAAAGAGCGTTTTATTTTAACACGGATTTAATCGTGGAGCACAAAAGAAAATAATCGAACTCACAGAGTATAAGGAAAGAATTTTTTTTATATATTATTATTTTTTTTTTAATTCTTAAAACGCTTAGGGATAATATATTCAAAGTACGAACTCGTAATTAGCTTTCTAAAACGATGAAGAATTTTCTCTAGACGCGAACCAAAACTAAAAATGGTAAAGGAATAAAATGTTTAAAAAAAACTTATGGGTGAAAAAAGAAAAAAAATAGAATCTTTAACTACGATAACATGTAAAGAGCAAAGAGCTAAAATACGGCTTAATTTTACGAGAGACGCAAAATTTACCGAATCCGGTCAATAGTAAAAATAAAATTTTACTTAAAGGTAAAAATAGGAATAAAATAGGATTTAATTATTTACCCGAATTTTACGAATTCTCACAGTCGATCCCCTAAGGGAACTCTGGTCCCAGAGTTCAACTGACGGCGGTAGACGAAGTGGAGGCGAAAAGACGCGGGTACTTGGCCTTGAACTTCAATTCTCGCTACTAAGTGAATTCAGGTCCTCGTCGAGAGTTCCAATGAACCTTGACTATAGAGATATGTTGTTTGACCTCATGGTCTATGATCTTACATGATTCTTGTTAAAGTATAGCTTGTTGTCGAGCCAATTTCATTTAGCGGAATGACAAGGTTTTCATCAGATAACCATTTCTTTCAATGCAGGGACTAAAGCTCTGAACTTCAGGTTATGCGCCAAAACATGTTTTATTGTGAATTCCAATAAAGAAGTAAACACTGTAACAAACAAGTAATAGGGATAAAAAATGGTTAAGTGCATTGAATGTCTGCAATGGTGCTTGTACTTACGGATTGTGGTTAAAAAGTCCTTATGAAAATATGGGAAAAAAAAATATATTAATTGAAGATAAATCAAGTGAAAACAAGGAATTAATTGGCCATAAACGGATGATTAGATAAAAGGACATCAAGTGACAATATGCATCAAGATCGAAAATGAATTGGGATGATAATCATGCAAATTGAAAGGAAACAAAAAAACTTACTAATCTTCAAAGAAATGAATGCAATTCAAAAAAGGGATTAATGAGATTTATATATTAGGATTAGATAATGCCTTAAAACCAGAGATTGAACATTTTTGTGAACAAAGGTAGCAGAAAATCATTAAAACAATGCAACGAAGGAATGAGTGACCATAAAGAAAAAAAATAGTTATAGCATCGCGAGGGGAATGGATGAGAGTATGTGAAGAAACAATATAAGATGTCGCGAGCATGTAGAATACGAACGTGTCAACGCTTTAAGAGAGCACATAGAAGGATGAATGTACAAATGAAATAAGGATTAAAAGGATAAACATATATATAAAGAATGGTTTGCATAAGCAAATTTACAAATCAAGGAAGTACGAAGAATCCTATGCACAAATAATCAGGCAAACAAAGGATCAATTGATCAAAAATAATAAGAAATAGAAGTAGATGTCAAGAATATCAAATTACTATAACGGTCATAAGAAGTGAACGTAAGAAATTTTGAAAGACTGTAGAGAGTCATTCATGAAATTAACCGATGCAAACGAGGAAATTAATATCAATAATTAGAAGAGGCATATTTCAAGGAAACAATATGTCAAGATTGCTAAACGAGATAGGTGAATTAATTGTGCAAACAATTAATTATTAAAGAGAGTTAATACCAATGGCCAAAACAAGCACATATTAAGGAAGTGGTTTATCAAGGATGTTAAAATGGGATAGAGGAAATAATGTTATGAGCAATTGGTTATGGAAGGGAGTTAATACTAATGGTTAAAACTCACACATAATAAGGATATGGTATATCGAAGATATAAAAATGAATATGAGAAGTTAATTGTACAAACAATTATTTATTGAAGAGAGTGGATATATCCGTACCACAAGGCAAACAATACACTAAGATTTTTTAAAGAAATGTTTTAAATAAAGGTCATTTTAAACATGATGGTCAGAGTTTCCAACTTCGGAGAAGGGGATGTAGATTGTCGTTCCCAATGGACATTCTAGTCTAAGACGAGACCTTCATTATAGCGATAAGTTTTGACTCAAGGGTCTTTATACGTGATTCGTTATCGACATCTCGGATCGTGCTCCATTTTAGAAGAAAAAGCATGTCAGCCATATGTTGGGCTATAAGTCGCTTGCTTGCTGCTAACAGTTAAGCAGTTGTCTCTAAGGAAACAGTTCTCCAAACTTCACAGGATAGAAGAGAAAAAAGAATAAGACATCAATGAGTCTTTGTTACCGAAGATTTAAGTGCTCTAAGAAGGCGGCCGAGATGAGGCAATGATTTAAATAGGCGTATTTCAAATAAGCCGCGTTTTTCCAAATGCGTTTAAGTCCACGTGATGACACATCGTTACATAATACGAAGGAGTGTCCAAACTCGTAATCGATTAGTAACAGAGCCATAGAATCGAGAAAAGTATGAGACGAATTTCAATATCGTTGAAAAAGGTGTTAAGTAAAAAATCTTAGATGTTTTAGAGACCATTGTGTCACTCACAATGTCATAGAAGAGTTTCAGTATTCATATAAACAACCTTTATATAAAAATAAAGTGATGCTCTGGAAAGTAGATATAAGTGATCGAAAAATGTTTAATATTTATAATATTATTACACTTTATATAAATAACATCGTACATCATCGAAGATAAGCTAAAGAGAATAGAAAGAAACGTCAAGTATTATAACATCATATATAACACTAATAGTAATGCTCGAGGGAGTAAATACAAGGAACCAGGAAAGCACGCGCGCACGGATATCAGATAAAACAAGGAGGACTCTAGATTTTTAAAAATAGTCATAGTCTAGGTTTACAAAACGACCCAGTTCTCTATGACCGGAGCTCTATAACCATCTGTCACACCCCCCAAATCGGACAGCAGCGGAAAATGTAACATTGGGGTGCGACGTCATGGAACAAGAAGTACAAGTCACAGAAAACGACCTCAAAAAATGAGACGTTTTAAAATACATTTCAAATTTTCACAATCATACAATTAAAAAGCATCAGAGTTTGCAAATAGGTCCCCAGACAGTTTTTAAAAATAACACATATGTATTAGACATTAACAACGTTTAGGCAAAAAAATTTCTTTGAAGAGTAAAAAAGAAAAAAGATTTTACCGAACCACAATATTTTCAAAATTAGAAGTTTTTATCAGAATTATAAACTGAAGAGTCACCAAAGGTACATACCGCGCGCTTAACCTTCTAGGCCAATATAACTAAATACCTGGAAAAACATGCTAGAAAAGACAACAAAATTGTTGAGTGAAATAAAATGAGGTTATTTATCATAAGAATAATGATTAAGTAATCGAGTAATGTTATTGTAAGCAAACAGTTTAGTGCAACACAAGATTTAAGTAATGTAGACAAGAGAAACAAATTCACTAAGTCTAAAAGAAATATGTATTATTTGCACTAAATTCATGACACCGACACCTTAACAAGATTTTTGCCCTAATAAAAGTAGGGTATACTGCTGATAACCCCAAGGATACTTCAAATGTTAAGTGCGTCACATGGTTATCTAAAAAGCAATAAGTCCGAAAAAGTAGACGGGGATTGTCAGTCTCGATAGATCTATCCACAACATTCGCGCTCACTACAATAGCAACTGACGGTTCATGATAAACAGGGGACTTAAGTAGCAGAAGTGGTACTTAGGCAATAATATCAGGCATAGCATACAGTTTTTAAATACTTGCGTCCAGATGTAAAACATAGCATGCATCTCACCCCGTAGAGTTTGTAAAACAAGTAAATAGAAAAATGGGCTATGAACTCACCGTAGGTGGAAGTAGTAAGACAAGAAATCAAATAAAGGGAGTAAGCACCAAACGGAATCCACCACGACCTAATTATAAGTGGCGCGTTATTAGAAAGCTTTAAATATACCAGTAAATGCATTAATTGCATATAAAAATAATAATATGTACATATGTATTGCATATACATAACCATGTGCTTCATGCCTTAAAACTTTTATGATAACATCTCAAGTGTTTTTTTTTTTCTTTAAAGCCCCCCAATCGAACTATTTTAAATTTATTTAGAAAAAGTTTCTAATTTTAGTTAAGTTTACTAATTTTTTTTCAGCCTACTATTTAAGAAGTGACAAAAAGTTCTAACCCGACCTATGGAGTATAATATTTCTTGCCTAAACATTTTTAAGTTTATTAAACCCTTACCACATCATATGATCTCTTTACAAATTTTTTTACTAATTTTGACTTTTATTAAGTCAAAGCCTTTTCTAGGTTGACCATCAGATTTTTAACCCAAAATTACGCATTTTCAGACTTCACAAGCCTCGCGGGGAAGTAAAACGACATTTTGAACAACTTTTTAGTTTTAGCCGAGACCCAAAACTTGACAAAAAAAGACAAAAATACCCCTTTCTAAGGTCTGATGTAACTAATAAAATATGAAAAACACATACTTTTCTTATGCTTTTCGGCCTATCATTCACACGCAGTTTTAAGACTTGGCAAATCCTCGCTAAAAGTAAAACCGTCATTCTATACAAATTCTTAGTTTTAGCGGAAAGCCGGTTCGGACCAGAAAGGGCCCAAAACGGCTCATGAAAATCGCATCAGCAAGTATTGATTTATAAAATGCAGAATTCGGTTTTATTGATTTCTAAACTTTCGGAGGCCATAAAAACTTCATTTTTAAGAGTTACGGGACGTGCGACCTATCGACTCGAAGCTATTAATATCCCCTAACATAATTTAAGTTCTAATTTTAGTTTTAAAAAGTTTGACTCGGCCGAATATGGCTCTCTAATTTTCATATATATATATATATATATATATATATATATATATATATATATATATATATATATATATATATATCCTTAAATCTGATCCGTCCAAAACGACCTGCTAAATCACATTTTCACGACTCGGACTCTAAAGCAATTTGATGTAAAACGACGTATCGGACAACTTTTAAAATTTAGCCGAGACCCGAAACCCAACAGAAAAAGACCAAAATACCCCTGCAAGTTTCTACAAAAACTTTATTTTTCTAACTAAAATGTAGTATCTAATCATTCAACCCGTTAACACACCTTTTCAGCCTTAGTTATGTTAGTGTGATGGTAAAACGGCATTTTAAACAACTTTTTAGTTTTACCCGAGACTCAAAACTCGACAGAAAAGGACGAAAATGCCCCTTTCTCAGGTGTGATGTAACTAATAAAATATGAAAAACGCAGACTTTCCCTATGCTTTTCGGCCTGTCATTACACATTTTTAGACTTGGCAAACCTCTCAAAAAGGTAAAACATCATTCTAAACAACTTCTTAGTTTTAGCGGAAGGCCGGTTCGGACCAGAAAGGGCCCAAAACGGCTCATGAAAATCGCATCAGCAACTATTGATTTATAAATGCAGAATTCGGTTTTATTGATTTCTAAACTTTCGGAGGCCATAAAAACTTCATTTTTAAGAGTTACGGGACGTGCGACCTATCGACTCGAAGCTATTAACGTCTTCTAACATAATTTAAGTTCTAATTTCAGTTTTACAAAGTTTGACTCGTCCAAATACGGCACTCTAATTTTCTTCACTAATTTGGGTAGCTTTAAACCCCTTCAAACTTCGATTTTTCACACTTTCGCAATATCACAACATCATTATAAGCATAATCTTTATCCAATACTATAATCACAATTTATCCAAACCTTAAGGACACCTCCAACACTAATACCTAGGGATTCTTAGCACATAATTGAACACATGCACATAAAATTAAATATGATCAAAGAAAATTAAAGTATACTTACAATGTAGCAAGATAAGCAAGAAAATCAACAAGGAAACCTTGTGGGTTCCTTGTTTATGCCGAAATCAAACACCCCAAATTAGTCAAACCCTTGATTTTTTTTATACCAATATCTTCAATTACACTTGAATCAAACCCTTGTTGCTTCAATTGTGCCCAATTTCAATTAAATCTTCAAAAACCCAAAATCTTGAAAAAGTCTTGCATGGTTGATTGAACCTTGAAATAATGGTGGGGATTAATGTGGTGTTGATGATGATTTGGTTGAGGTTTGTGGTGGGTCGGTGTTCACAGAAGAGCAAGAAGGAGACAGAGATTTTTTTATAAACTTGAAACTGTGTAGGAGCTCACAAAAAGGAGACAGAGATTTTTTTATAAACTTGCCTAATTGACTTCTAGGGGTGTTTGGTTTTTAGTTTTGTAGGAGCTCACAAAAAGGATAAAGGGAGTGTTTGGTTTGGGCTTAGGGTTACACACATTTTATTTTTTATTTTTTTATACTACTCTATTTTGGGCTAAAACATTTATCTATGAGTGTAAAAATAACATTTTTTTTGACATGGTTTTGGCAAAACGCGGAGAAAATCATAAAATACAAAAATAACAATAAATTGACTTCCGGATGAACATGAAATTTTAAATTTCTTAAAACGCTTACGGATAATTATTCAAAGTACAACTCGTAATTAGCTAAAACGACGATTTTCAACTAGATGCGAACCAAAACTAAAAATGGTAAGAATAAAGTTTATAAAACTTAGGGGTGAAAAAAAAAAAAAATGGAAATATTTAACTACGATAAACATGTAGACGAGCAAAGAGCTAAAATACGGCTCAATTTTACGAGAGACGCAAAATTTACCGAATCGGGTCAATAGTAAAAATAAAATTTTACTTAAAGGTAAAAATAAGAATAAAATAGGATTTAATTATTTACCCGAATTTTACGAATTCTCACAGAAACAGCTAACCTATCTACAAAAACCGGTGGAAGTTCTTTCACGACTGTTGTTGGTTAGCTTGTTTTGTAGAGTCATTTTCCTCTAGTTTCATCTAATTGTTTCCATA